>CAUYUJ010007247.1:0-107500 GCA_963575745.1 Prorocentrum cordatum | reverse complement strand
GGCTCCTTGGAGCGAGCAGGGCGAGGAGTCGGTGATCATGCCTCTTCTCGTGGCAACGACCGATCGTCGCCGTACTGCCGTCGCCCAGCAGATATGGCGGAGTGCTTGCCGCCAGAGCTAGTTCTGCACATAAGCCTGAACGCCGCGAGAGCAATAGTGTTCGCGAAGCAGGCTCTCGCGAACAAATTCGCTCACATTACGAAGAAGCCGATGCAGGATGGCAGCGGTGACCTCAATTGCATGAGGAAAGCTCGTCGCTCAGTTAGGCACGAGGTTGTATTTCCATGTGTGCAGCATGAACCCGTTCACCGATAGGGGCGCCCGTTGGCGCGTAGACTTCGTCGGCGACGTTGCAACTGTCAAGCATCGCATGTCGGGGATGATAAGTACGCTGGACTGTCGAACATGGGCATCCAGGGCAATGCGCGTAGCGCAGGTTGTTGAGACCCTGGCATTGCTCACCCTCACGTGAGCCCAGTTTGTTGGAAGCAGCTTATCGGAGCGGAGCGCTCCATGTCGGAACGGCTGCGCCGAGAAAAAGAGTACGCTATTCGCATCAGGCGCAGTGGGCCACGAGCAGTCTTTCCTCTTGGGCGGCATCGTACTTATCTGCAAGAGCTTGACGTGAAGCGTTTGGTGTATTTCGCGGTGAAGATGGCGGACCTCTCGTGCAACAATTCGGCAGGTTTGTTTGGTACTCCGCGTGGGTGCATTGCGCGAAGTGGTCAAGCCGATGTCGAGGCGCTAGGTCGCACTGGAATGGCTGATAGGGTCACCCAGGCCGGCCAGATAATCATTTCGTTCGTATCTCTGCAAGATCTGCACGAAGCAGATTGGCAGTTTTTCCTCGGCGGGTGCGCTTAGAATTCCAGTTTGTCCGCTGCGGAAGTTGCCGAAGGAGGAGCGCTGGTGGTGCGTAGCAGTGATGTTGCTGGAGGACTCCGACGGCGGCGGCATTGAAACGTCGAAGGCGGCGACGACGACCACGACCACGACGACGACGACGACGATGACCGCTCGACGACGACGACGACGACCACGACGACGACGCCGTCGCCGAAGACCACGACGACGACGACGACGATTCGTCGAGGACGTCGTCGAGACAACGACGACGACGACGACTACAACGAGAACGGGAATGGCGACGCCGACGACGCCGACGCCATCTCGACGACGACAGGGGGAGCACTCCTGGCAGCGCTTTCACTCTGGAGAGCGAGCGGGACGCTCGCGTCCATCCTTCTTGTGCCTCGATGTGGCAGCGTTGCTGAGGCATGTGGTATCGGCCCTGACCCGTACGGGCTCGCCGCTGTCTCTCAGGATGATGTTTCACTCCTGGCTCCATTGGCCTCGCCCTCGTGGCAGCAGCGTTGTTGCGGTGACCGTCCGAGGACATGCAGGCGCGGTTGTCACCGCGGAATGTTCCAGTGACGCGCCACTGACGAGCTGTTCTGTGCATCTTCTCGCCCTCTTGCGACATTAAGGCACCCTTCTCTGCCCAATACATGCACGCACATACATGGAAAACACACACGCAGAACAGACACACTCATCCACAATAGTAACATAACATAAACATCCGACAGAGTTGGAACCGTTCGTCTCGCTGCCGAGGGCGGTCGATGGGGCGCCCGCCAGGCCTGGAAGTTGAACTTTCGATGTTTCGTATACTGCGTTCGTGCGCAGTAGGCGCGTCGTGCGTTCCGCGCCGCGCTGGCCGAACTGCGCCCGCCTTGTCGTCTCAGAGCAAGATAGGACAAAGACAAGAAACAATATATATATATATATAACAAAAAAAGTTTCCCCGAAGGTTGCAGGTTCACACAGCCTCGGGAGGGCCTCCAGAGATAATGCCAGAGTTCAGTTCTCTGTGCGTTGCAGATATGTGATTCGTTGTGGTCTCCCATGATGTAAGGTGTTGGGGCCCCATCGCCCTTCCTCGTGTGAGTTTTTTGGGCCCCTCATTGTGCGTGAGTCGTTCGGACCCCTCATGGTGTGACTCGTTTGAGCAATTTGTCTTCGTGTGCCTCCTTCGGGCTCCTCCTTGGGTGTGAGTCGCTTGGGCTCCTCGTGGTGTGAATCGTTCGGGCTCCCCGTCCTGGTGTGAGTCGTTCGGGCGCTTCCTTGCGTGTGAGACGGTCGGGTTCGTCGTGGTGTGCGTCCTTCGGGCCAATCGTCCTGGCGTGAGTCGCTCGGGCCCCTCCTTGTGTGTGAGTCGTTCGGGCTCCTCGTGGTGTGTGTCGTCGGAGCCCTTCGTCCTGCTGTGAGTCGTTCGGGCCTCTCCTTGTCTGTTCGTCGTTCGGGCGTTTCGTGATGTGGGAAACATTTGAGATCTTCCTGGTGTGCGTCGTTCGGGGGCTTTCGTTCTGGTGTGAGTCGTGCGGGGTTTCCCTTGTGTGTGAATTGTTCGGTCTGCTTGGGTATCAGTAGTTCGGGTTCGTCGTCCTGGTGAGGGTCGTTCCGGAGCCTCCTTGTGTGTGAGTCGTTCGGCTCTCTCGTGGTGTGAGTAGTTCGTGCTTCGTGGCCTAGTGGGGCTCGTTCGGGCCACTCCGTGTGTGTGTGAGTCGTTCGGGATCCTCATGGAGCGAGTCGTTCGGGCCCTTCGTCGTGGTGTGAGTCGTTCGGGCCTCTCCTTGTGTGTGGGTCGTTGGGGTTCCTCGTGGTCTCAGTCGTTCGGGCCCCTCGCCAAAGTCTCGTAACCCTGCCAGTGAGCCCCATGCGTCTCCATGTTCTCAAGCGGGTGGAAGAATGCGCAGAGCGCAGCACGTCGTCACAAACAATACCTGACATTACTTGTAACCCTGTTCATAGGTGACTCCTGGTAAACTTTGACTCGATCGCTCCGTTCCTCCTTCTCGCTATCGGAGTTCTGGTGGTGCGCGCGCGCAGGTCCTCACGTTAGTGGTGTGATGAGAACGTCCGCGGGAGCGGAGCGCTTTCGGGTTTCGGTGTATTCATTTCATGACGCTGGGAGATGGCGCTTGAGGTTCGTTAGGTCGCGCGTCGACGGTCCACGGCCCAGGAGGGCCCAGGAGGCGTACGCATCGCGTACGACGCCTTCAAAAATGCCCCGAGAAAGTCCAGAAGGAATGCTGATCGCTATGGCGCGGGCTTGGGTTCTGCAGGTTTGGGGGAAGCCGCTGGTAGAATTGCCGAGAGTGTGTCGCATTCGCGCGAAGCCCCGGGAGGCTCCGAAGAATTGTCTTGAGATCATGAAGGGCCTCATGAGTGGCCGAAATCCACAGGTGCTCTACCGTCGTAGTCGCTGTTGCCATTCTGGCTCACAGCGCTGCGGTGTGGTTGTGAGCTTAGCTCCGCCTATCAGCAACCTCTTCTGCCCTCCAGCTTTCTTGCGGTCGGCGTGGAGAGGTGCCCGTGCGCCCTTGTAACCTTGTTAGCAACGGGGGCTCCTTGGAGCGAGCAGGACGAGGGTAAGGATTTCGAGGAGTTCATGGTGAACACGTTTGGAGCATCGCTCCATGATGGCGTTCCGTCGGGAAGTCAAGATGCAGAATTTAGCTGCGCTCATCCGGCTCGGAACGGGTCGAATTGTTTGCTGAGGGGTCGTGCCGCCTGCCAATTTCCAGATGCAGTAGAGACTCCGTGTGTCATTCTCGCAGTCCGTGGTGCATGGTTACCGCGTGGCGAGGCTGACGTCATCCACAGCGCATTGCCTGGCAAGCAGTTGTTGAAGTTTTGGGCGGCAGTACGTGCCGAGGAGGAGGTGGTCATTCCTTTTTCTTTTGGCAACGACCGAGCGTCGCCATACCGCCGTCGCCCAGCAGACATTGCGGATTGTCTACCGCCACATCTAGTTCGCGCAATCAAACTGAACGCCGTGAGAGCCATAGAGTTCGCGGAGGAGGCCCTCACGAAGAAGTTCGCTCACACTACCAAGAGGCCGAGGCAGGATGGCTACGGTGAGCTGAACTGCATGAGGAAACTCGTCGCACAGTTAGGTACGAGAGAGCCTCCTCCTCCCGAGCGCCCCAGCGCTTCCTGGAAAGCTTGCGGTGACACGGTGTTTGCGCCCGCAGATATCGTGGCTCGGGGGTGCAGTTGCGCCCGTTTGGTGAAGTTCGCCGTGCACATGTCCGTGGACTGTTGTGGCTTGGGGCCCAGCAGCGTGGCTCGCAAGACCAGGTTCAACCTAGAGTCGGAGATCGTGCCGGCCTTGCTGCATGCTGCGAAGGGCAAGTTGCTGTGCGAATTGCGGACGGGGTCTGTTCGCAACGAAGATGTGGTGCGTCTGAAGGTTCACGACGACAATCTCGGTAGTGCTACCATCGTGTGCAACATGCACACGCACACTGACAGGGATGCTGGTTGGCGCGTAGACTCCGACGGCGACTTCGCAACTGACAAGCATCGCATGTTGTGGATGATAAGTACGCGTGTATTGTCCCACATGGGCATCCAGGACACTGCGCTTAGCGCAGGCTGTCGAGACATTCGCATTGCCGGCCCGCACGTTAGCCCAGATATCCTGGACACCGCCTATCGGAGCGGACCGCTCCATGTCGTAACGGCTGCGCCGAGGAAAGATTACGCTACTCGCATCGCTCTGGAGCCAGAAGTGGATGAAGAGGGAGAGTATCTCGGCGTTCTCCTGGAATGGGTTGGCAACCGAGTATACCAGCACGATGCTCTTGTCCGCAGCGCTACTGTGGAGAATACTCTGGGCCTCGGCGCTCTGCGGGCTGCCTTTTCCATAATGCAACCTGGGTCTGCCCCGTCAGTCGCAGTGGGGGATGTGCTTCAGAACAGAGTGTCTCCATCGTCTCCTTTCATCCAGTCGGTATTGCGCAGGCGCTGCATTCAGCTGTCGGACGATCAGAAGCGTTGCATGGAGATCATCAGCGCCTCGGACAATCATCACCTCATGATCCAGGCTTTCGCAGGCACTGGGAAGTCGCTACTGCTGGCGTTGCTGGTGGAGACAGCGTTGCAGCACGTCAACAAACAAAATGGCGCAGTGGTGATCGTGACTCCTTCGCGCAATTTGCGTGACTCCATATTACAAGGTCCAGATTTCTTCAACAAGGTGTTTGTGGCTTCTGATTTCGGGCCCCGGGTTATTTGGCTTGGTCGCCCTTCAGATGCCCCTGCGGCGTTGAACACATGGGAAAATAAGGTTGCGGATTTGGTAAATGAACAGCTGCATTTTCTGCGCGCGCAGGTGCAACAGCTGGAAGTCTTGCAGTTACGTCCTGCTTTTCAGAGTATCATGGAGTTCCGCATGTCCTGGAAGGACTTGCCAGCGGCCGTTTCTGTCGTGGCTGGGGACGCTGAGTTCGCGGCGTTGGAGGTGTTCCGCGACCTTGCTCGCCAACACATGCGACAGATTTTCGCCATCAAGCGGAGAAGGGCGGAGCTCTGGGAGAACGTCATCAAGGAAGGCACCAACGGTTACCTCATCGTGTCCACAATGGATTATTTCGTCAAGTGGCGGGCGGGAGCCATCAAAGGATACCTGAACCGTTTGTTGAATCGCCTGGAGATCAGCCTTTTCTGCATGGAAGAGTTTGAGTCCTACGACGTTTCCCAAGTTGTGGCTGCTTTGGCGAACGCGTCTGTACAGACACTGCTCATGGTGGGGGTCAGCATCGGAGAGTGGAAAATTTCGGTGGCCGGCGTTCCCGCTCCACCGTCAGCTCTGACAGCCCGGAAGGCGTGCTGCTCTTCGCTCCGCATGGCCTGGAAGGTGATGGCGAGGATTACACCGCGTTGGCAGTGAGCGTAGCTCAGCCCACGCAGTCCGCTCCGACAGGAAGCGTGGCCGTCCCTGAGGCCCGCCCGCGGTATGAATGGTGCCTGAAGGCCGAGAATGCAGTTCTCGACGTTTGCAAAAGGTGCGGCGAGGATGTGTGCAACTACGTGGCGCACTGTTTTGACTTCGCCAGCACTTTTGCTTCCGACGCCGCTGTCGCTCGTGACACTAAATTGCAGCACGTATTCTACGACGGCGGCCAGTGGTGGAGGAGTCCAGTGCGGGGCGGTGATGAAGTCGGTTGGCACCCCTCTTGTTCGAATGTTTATGTCACGCCGTTGCCGCAGATTTGTGTGACTATCGGAATCTTCAGGGGGAGGGGCAAGTTTTCCCACGACCCACGGTGCTGATCATCATGCCTCTGAGCAGGTCAGCAATCCCGCTGTGTTGCTTGATGCAAGCTGTTTTCGATGACTCAGCTGTGGGCCCAGGGGTCGTGAAAGTGTCGCTCCCTTTGAATGTGAGGGGGGAGAGCGTCCCTATAGTTCACTGCGTGCGGCATCGTCGCACAGCGCGTGCTCAGGACCAATACGCTGGGACGCAAAGGAACTTGAACCAAGAGTACATCACAACGTGACGCGCGGGGTGATGAAGACTTGCGTGTGGGTCGAGGTACAACCCTTCGGGCATCCAGGAAGGCCCCGCGAGGCTCGCCATGAGTATGTCGGCGGAGGGTCGTAGGACGAGTTTTGCTCCGAGTACGCGAAGCGCAGGAACGAACATATCTGGGTGCACAACCTGCCGCGGGGCATTCTCGAAGAACGCCCGAATATACAAGCGTCGTATCACGACTGCTTTGCGGTTTGGTTTCTGCCTGATGTTGCTCGTCGTGTGCAGGACATCGCTTATGATGTGTGGCGGAAGCTGGATCGGAACCAGATTCCCAACTTGCCAACTCTCGGCCAGGGACGCAGCGACTACAAATCCTTCGATGATGTCCTAGCGCAAGCAGCTGGCGCAGGCACCTCTCTGGCGCAATTCGCGCGCGCGCCTACCAGGTCGCTGCGGGATTTGGGCCATGGAGCGGCAGCCGAGCGATGGAACGCGCAGGATATGCACGACAAGGTGAAGTGCGATGTGGACGTGATGAATTGGATGCCCGCCTTGAGGTTCGGCCATTTGTTGCTGCCGTGCGCCACCGCAGAGGTGAGCTCCGAAGAAAGCAAAGGCGTGACGCGCCTCTGCTTTCCATTCCTTCATGCTCACGCTGGCCTGGAGGTCGAGAGCGCTATAACAGGACTCTGCAGCTTGGCGTGGTTTCTGTCGTTCGTGCTGGACAAAGATCTCGCGTTGCATGCGCGGGTGAGCAGACAACTACATAAAATGCGGGCCATAGAGGAAGATGGGGACCTGTGGTTCAGCAAGGCCTGCCAGTCCGGACGCATAGCCACAGCCATCAAGGAAAAGGGCAAGAGCGTCGTCTACATGTATGTTGGCGGCGGGGCAGTGGACCACGAACAGTCTTTCCTCTTGGGCGGCATCGTAGTTATCTGCAAGAGCTGAAAGTGGGCGGCTTTGGTGTACTCAGCGGTGAGAATTGCGGGTCTCGCGCGCAACGATTCAGTAGGCCCCTTGGAGTCCGCGTTGGTGATCTGCGACGAGACCGAAGCAGGTGAGTCGTCGTCTGAGCTCACATCTGCGACGCCATCACCCGTTGTTGAGTTCCGCCAACTGACTGAGGACACGTGGCTCTCTGTTGGTGAAGTATGTGACGTTTTCACGGCCGATGTCGAAGTGCAGGGGCGCACTGGGATGGACGAAAGGCCCACGCACGCCGACTTGGTAGGTATCGAGTTAGCATCTCTGCGAGACTCTTTTGAAGCAGATGTGAAGGCTTTGCTCGACATGAGCGCTTAGATGCCCAGTCTTTCTGCTACGGGAGCTGTTGTGGTGCGTAGCAGTGATACTCGGTGGAGGACGCCGACGGCGACGACGTTGAAAACGTCGAAGGCGACGACGACGACCACGACCACGACGGCGACGCCGACGATGACCGCTCGACGACGACGACGACCATGACGATGACGACGACGACGACGACGACGACGACGCCGACGCGGAGAACGACGACGACGACGGCGCCGACCCGACGACGACGTCGTCTAGACAACGACGACGACGACAACGACATCGAGGACGTGAATGGCGACGCCGACGACGCCGACGCCACGGCGACGACAGGAGGCGCACTCCTCGTAGCCTCTTCACTCTGGAGACCGAGCGGAACGCTCGCGCTCATATTTGTTTTTCTCTCGCTGTGGCACCGTTGCTGGAGTAGATGACATCGTCCATCATGTTGACTGCCTCGACACTTTTTCTCGTGATGCATCCTTCACTCCGTGGCCCACTGGCCCCGCTTTCGTGGCAGCAGCGTTGTTGCGGCCAATGCCCGAGGACATGCAGACACGGTTGCCACCACGGCATGCCCCAGACACGCGCCACTGTCGAGCTTTTATGTTCAAGATTGCGCCCTTTTTAACCAAATTAGGGTGCCCTACTTCCAGCACACACATGCACTTACAGGCAACACACATTCGCAAAACACACACACATACACAATGACAAATAAACATACACACATGGACAGAGTGTGAAGCTTTCCCCTCGCTGCCAAAGGTGTGAGAGATCAGGCGACTTTTTCCTTGGAGGTCGATCGGGTCCTCGCCAGGCCTGGAAGTCGAACCTCCGGCGATTCTCCCACTGGCTGAACTGCACCCGCCCTTGCCAAATAAAGAACAGACAAAAAACAAAAAAAAACAAAAAAAGCAGGGAGAAGGCCTCCCTTAATCTTGCAGGGTTAGAGTGCCCAGGGGATTGCCTCCAGAGAGAATGCACGAGTTCGGTTCTCTGTGCGTTGCAGCTATGTGAATCGTTCCGGCTTCTCGTGGTGTGAGTCGATGTGGCCACTCGTCCTTCCTTGTGTGAGGGTTTTGGGCCCCTCATTGTGTGTCAGTCGTTCGGGCTCCTCGTGGTGTGAGTCGTTCGGGCTCATTGTCCTTGCGTGCGTCGTTCGGGCCTCTCCTTGTGTGTGAGTCGTTCGGGCTCCTCACCGTGTGTTTCGTTCGGGCCCCTCGTCCTGGTGCGAGTCGTTTGGGCGCCCCCTTGCGTATGAGTCGTTCGGGCTCCTCGTGGTGCGAGTCGTTTGGGTCGCTCATCCTGCTGTGAGTTGCTGGGGCCGCTCTTTGTTTGTAACTCGTTCGGGCTCCTCGAGGTGTGAGTCGTTGGAGCCTCTCGCTCTGGTGTTAGTCGTTCGGGCTCCCCCTTGCGTGTGGACATGAGAGCGCTGAGCCAGCGCATCTTGAACGTCGGTGACATGGCAAATTCTATTAACCCCGTTAGTGAGCTCCATGTGTCTCCACGCAGTCGAGGTCTGTGCGCGAATGCGCGTAGCTCTGCTCTCCGCCCACAAGCTGCAAGATACCATTCCCGAACCCATCATCCACAGGGGAACCCTTGGACAGTTCAGTCGTGTTTTCTGATAACCGCGCTGATGCCAGGTGTCTTTCGAGTTCCTATCGGGTCTACTAATCGTGTTGGATCTGGGGATGGTGCTCGCGCTGTTTTTCTTGGAGCCGGCATTAGGAACTCGGGTGCACAAGGGGGTGTGACAAAGGCTAGGGTTCACTATGGCTTGGCCATCGGAGGGTCGAAGGGTTCACGATTCCCCAGCGGTTCTCCGTAGCCGCAGTCTATGTACCGAGGTTCGGTCTATCTACAAGCCTTCGGCCAATCCCGCCACAGTTTATCTACTGGCCTTCGGCCTATCGTGCCACAGTCCAAGAGTCCCCCAGGAGGTCCGAAGCGGCTCCTCCAAGGCCCCCAAGACGCTCCGAGAAGCCCCGAGGGCCAGCAAGAGGCTCACCAGACGCTCCAAAGGGAGCGAGGTGCCCGAACGCCTCATGTTCCGAGGAGCCCGAACGACTCACACCAGGACGAATGGCCCGAACCACTCACATTACGAGAAGCCCGAACGAATTCACACCAGAAGGAAGGGCTCGAACGACTCACACCAGGACGAAGAGCCCGAACGACTCACACCACGAGGAGCGCGACCGAGTCCCACCACGACGAGAGCTCCGAACGACTCACACCACGAGGACCCCGAACGACTCACACCAGGACGAGGGTCCCGAACACCTCACACCACGAAGAGCCCGATCGATTCACACCAGAAGGAGGGGCCCTAACGACTCACAGCAGGACGAGGCGCTCGAACGACGCACACCACGAGGAGCCCGAACGACTCACACCACGAGGAGTCCGAACGACTCACACTACGTCGAGGACCCCGAACGACTCACATTACGAGGAGCCTCACATGGACCAGGATTTCATCCAGGCGCTCAGGAGAACCCCACATATACCTCTCCTGCACTGTAGTTGTCGCTGTTGCCATTCTGGTTCAGAATAATGAGGCGCGGCTGTGAGCTTAGCTCGGCCAGCAGCAATCGCGGCTGCCTACCAACAATCTGTCAGTGTCTGAGAGTTCTTTCCGCCCATCAGTTTCGCTGTGAGCTTAGCTCCGCACGGACGCTCTTCCTTCCAACATCCTTAGAGCGTTGGGCATGGAAATGGTGGTGTGAGCTATGTCTGGGGAGTGCGAGGGCCCACTGTGGCGGTGCAGAACATGCAGCATGGATGTCCAAGACGCTCCCAGAAGCCCCTGGGGTCGCCCAGAGGCTCACCAGAGGCTCCAAGAGGGAACGAGGTGCTCGAACGCCTCACGCCCCGAGGAGCCCGAACGACTCACACCAGGACGAGAGGCCCGAACGATTCACACCACGAAAAGCCCGAACGACGCACGCCAGAAGTAGGGGCTCGAACGACTCACACCAGGACGAGGAGCCCGAACGACTCACACCACGAGGAGCCCGAACGACTCCCACCACGACGAGAGCTCCGAACGACTCACACCACGAGGACCCCGAACGACTCACACCAGGACGAGGATCCCGAACGTCTCACATCACGAAGAGCCCGAACGACTCACCCCAGAAGGAGGGGTTCCGAACGACTCGCAGCAGGACGAGGCGCTCGAACGACGCACACCACGAGGAGCCCGAACGACTCACACCACGAGGAGCTTGAACGACTCACACTACGTCGAGGACCCCGAACGACTCACAGCACGAGGAGCCTCAAATGGGCCAGGATTTCATTCAGGATCTCAGGAGAACCCCAAATATACATCTCCTGCACTGTTGTGGTTGCTGTTGCCATTCTGGTTCAGAGTAATGATGCGTGGCTGTGAGCTTAGCTCGGCCAGCAGCAATCGCTGCTGCCTACGAGCAATCTGTCAGTGACTGTGAGTTCTTTCCGTCCATCATTTGCGCTGTGAGCTTAGCTCCGCACGGACGCTCTTCCTTCCAACATCCTTGAGCGGTGGGCATGGAAATGGTGGTGTGAGCTATGTCTGGGGAGTGCGAGGGCCCACCGTGGCGGTGCAGAATATGCAGCATGGATTTCGGAACGCGGAAGAGCAAGTAGGACATCCACATGAAGCTCGTGAGTGCGACGGAGCTGAAGCATTTCCTCTGGCAAATCTGCTGTGAGAGATATCCCGGCGTGGACCAATTTGTTCGAGAGAGGACGTCGCTGGAGCAGAACTCCCCGACGTACTCGGAATCGTCCGAATGCTCTGGATTGCCATCATGGGGGGAGTTGAAGTTGGGCCGATTGCTTCGGTTCTTGCATGATGACGCGAGAGCCGGTGTGGGCTCGTCACCGCAGGGAGCTCTAGGGGAAGCTCAGAAGCTCGGCCTGAACTGCGACAGCGCCACCTTCAAGGCGAAGTTCAACGGCGCTCTACAGTATTTCATGTGTCGCTGCCAACGCCATATACATCGCCTGGTGATGGATTCGAAAACCCAGCAGGAGAAGCGTTTGGTGCCCAACGCCTGCGCCTCCAAGAAGAACAAGAGAGAGTGCAAGCACGAGGCGCCGTGGACCAACAGAGTGCCCCCCGAGTGGATGACAGCTCCGCTGCTGGTTTGCAAGGGCATCGCCAAGAAGTTCACGTTGCGCACAAGCGGAGTCCGAAATTGGCTGGGGCTCGGACTGCGCAATGAGGAGTGGCTGAACGGGTGCATGCCGGGCCTGTGCGTCTCTTTTGCAGGGAGCAACAGTGACGTGAAACCCAGTGACCGACTGCCGATCATCGAGCAAACGCATGAGACTTGCTGCAGGAAGAAACGCTGCATCATGAAGAAGCAGAGTCTGGGGAGAGCCACTCGAGCAATTCAGCGCGCGCAGGTAGTTACGAATGGATATTTCGGGGGATACATTGGCAAGCGACAGCCCGCAGGCACTTTGGAGACTAAGAAATGCGTGGACAAGCTGTTTACCTTGAGGGCGAAGATACAGGGCAGGGGGAAAGCGGCGCAGTTCAAAGCAAGCAGCGGGAGGCTGGTAACGGAACTCGAGATGAACAGCACGTACCGCGGCGCTGTGGAAGTCTGCAACCTGTGCTGCAATCTGGACCAGAGCGACCTTCTGAAGGCAGAGTGCATCCGGACCTTCAACGAGCATACGATTGATGGGCGGGCGTGGATGAACAGGTTGGAAACATCCCAGAATTCGCTGCAGATGAAAGACAGGAGCGTGACGACGCACGTGCCGCCCTCTCGCAAACCTCACGTACGGACGGACCGATCCAGAGTGAACGAGTTCGACGCCTACGGATATCGCCTTCTGCAGCACCCTTGGAAGTTGTTGTCGGCGTACGAGTTTTTGCGGCAGTGGAGGTGCGAACCCCTACTGGTTCCGACACGCTACTTGAACCGCAACCTGCCACCGCGAACTGCGTGGACACAAGGAGGTTAACAATTTATCAGGAGCAAACAGTACAAGGATGGAGAGGTCGCCGCGAAGCCTGGAGAGCATTACATCGTAGTGACACCCGAGACCGACGAGTATTTCGTTTTCCCGCATGACGCAGGCGTCTTCTGCCACTCCTGGGTTCTGGTCAGGAAGGCGAGGCCGGACGTGGTTGTCATCGAAGAGGCTTGCCGATGCCCAGCGTACACAAGAGTTCTACCTACAACGCTCAGTATTGCAGTTTATTTTTCCGCCCTTGGACGCTCTATGGAGGAGACGTGTCTGTGCCTCACCTGAGTATGTTGGGGATGGAGTCTGCGGTGCTGCGGCATTGGCAGGAGGCCCAGCATCAGTCGCCCCAGGTTCGAGCTTCGTGTAGACTGACCAGGAAGACAACCTCAACAGGGACGCCATCAACGTTGGACAGCGTATCCTGGAAGACCGCCTGGGACGAGTACGTGCGCGGGAACGTGGTCAGCCAGGCAGCGGCGAAGCTCATCCAGAGTTCCCTGCTGAATACGATGGCGTCGTCTGGCAAGGCGGCAGATGATCAGAGCGAGGCAGATGCGTCGGAGGAAGAGCAAGATATGCCTCCGCTGAGCCTCCCTGGTGGAAAGTTTCAACAACTGCTCCAATCGGCTAAAGAAGAGGACAGCCTCGGCGAGAAGTGGACCGCCTCGGCGAAAGCGAAGGTGAAAGCTTCGGAGAACAGCCGAGTGAAGAAAAGTGTTCGACTTCACGAGTATGAACAAAGCCATCGCATCGGAGAGCGAGTGTGGAAGACGGAACCCTCTGGCGTCGAGGCTGGAGACCGTGCATGTCCGGGACATATCTTCGAGGATGCGTACCAGGACCACCTCGCAGCTCTATCCGCAAGTGGCACGTTCCAGAAGGCACACGATGCTCCCTTCGACGAGAAGCGAGATGCTGCTGCTTCGTTCAACCCTGCAGGGAATGGCTTCACCAGCATCGACAAAGCGTTTATCCCCAACCTTGGCGAGCTCGAAGATCCCGAACGAGAAACAGCGCCAGTTTCTCGAGCACTTTGTTCGACGTTTGAAGATTGAGTGGCTGGAGAAGCAGCAGGGCAACGTGAACCAGAATTCCGAGGAGCCTCTGCTGGACGTAGTGCACGGATTTCCGGGCACCGGAAAAAGTGCCGTCATTGGCTGGATGCGGTACTTAATGGAGGAAGGTCTCGGTTGGGAGCACGGCGTTCAGTTCGTGTGCTTGGCGTTTCAAAATGCCATGGCGGCGCAGATCAACGGCCACACGGTGCACCACTGGAGCGGCATCCCGGCGCGGAACGACGACGGGAATGCCACGGGCGACAGGCACAAGCAGTCCATGAAGTGCGGGGCCCTGCGCGTGATCATCATCGACGAGGTCCCGAGGGCACCGAACGAGTCACTCCATGGAGTACATCGTTCGTTGCCCTCGACGTGGTGTGAGTCGTTCGGGGTCCTCGTGCGTGGGTTGTTGGGGCTCCTCCTCTTGGTGTGAGTCTTTCGGGCCCTTCGTCCTGGTGTGAGGCCTTCGAGCTCCTCCTGGTGCGAGTCGCTAGAGCTCTTCGTCCTTTGGTGAGTTGTTCGGGCGCCTCCTCCTGGTGCGAGTCGTAGGAGTTCGTGGTCGTGTGAGACGTTCGGGCCCCTCGTCCTGGTGTGAGTCGTTCGGGCTCGACGTGCTGTGAGTCGTTCGGGGTCTTCGTCACCTCGAACGGCGGCGTCTGGGCAAATTGTGCTGTATACCTTGTACGTCCCAGGCGTTTCCATGTTTGCAAGACCTGTGGAGGCAACAAGCATAGCTCAGCGCACACAGAAAAAGAGATACGCGCTGTATGCAACATGTCGAGGTGAGCATGATGTCCGCGGAGTTGCTGGGCACCCTGGAACGAGTGGTCAGTGCCGCTGTCCGTGTGAAGGGGCACGTACAAGAAGAGGGCGGGAGAATTGCATCGCGCCTTCGGGGGAGTGAACGTGGTCATGTGCGCTGATTTTTGGCAGTTGCACCCCGTGACGGGCACTTCCCTGGCATCCAACCCTCTGGACGTGCCCGCAGGGTGCGCGCACCGCGCGTTGGAGCTGTTCTGGCAAGACGGCGTCGACAGCGTGCGATCTTTCTGGCAGTTGACCGAATTGATGAGGTGTGACGATGCATGGTACAACTCGTTTCTGGGCCAGTGCAGAGTTGGAAATCTCAGCATGGAGGACTACAGCTACTTCCACGGGCTTCCGACGTTGACGTCCCCAAGCCCGGGTAAGTGCGTTTGCAACGACGACGTGGTGGACGACCCAGTACTGGGCCCGTATCGCAAGATTTGAGGGAGCGCTTCTCAGGAGGGTGCGCCGACATGGCGGCGCTTCTAAACTCGCCAGATGGCGAGTGCGAAGAGTGCCGTGCGGAGCGAGGCAAGAGACACAGGGTTCTGACCGACACTCACTCGCTGGCGCCAGAGCTTCGCATGAACCCATTCAGCGGCGCACCTGCTCTGTACACCTTCAACGTGCCCAGGTACTTCGCGACGAACCTGCGCGCGAGGGAGTTTGCCAAGCAGAAGAACATTCAGTTCTCGTGGTGTTACGCTCGAGATGCGCCGCTGCATCCAGGAGATCGCGATTTGCCGAAGAAGAAATTGGACGAGAAGTTGTTCTCCTGGCTGAAGAGGCACGACCAGGAGACGGGCAACATTCCGAGCATCTACCCATTGGCCAAAGGCATGCCCATTCGGTTGACGGACAACGTCGATCGAAGCAGACAACTCTACAGACACCGAAAGGGAGTGATTTACGGATGGACTTTGGCGCCTGATTGCAGCCCCCAGGACATCGAGGGCGAGTTCATATTGGATCGGTTGCCCTTGGTGATCTACATCCATTTCCCAGAAGCACAGTGGACAATAGGGAAGCTGCCGACGGGCGTATACCCGTTGAAGCGAAGATCCAGGACCTGGAAAGCCAACAAGCACACGGGCATCGAAGCTCGACGCACGGGCTTCTGGATTCTCCCCGACTTCGCGTCCACCGCTCACATGATCCAGGGGGCGACGTTGGAAGCGGCATTCGCTGACCTGCAGCATTGGTCCAGCAGGGCGTCCATGACAGCTCAGATTGCTGCCTACGTATGCTTGTCCAGAGTGAAGCGATTGCCAAACATCTGCGTCATGCAACCGCGATTTCGGCATGAAAGCAGCCGCTGACTTCTACGAGAAGTACGTGTCGCAAGGCAGGTGGACGAGATGCATGGACTGCGCGCGCGAGAGCTGCCCAATGCCTTGTCGGTCTGCGCGGGCGGCCGAGGCTTCCCAAGGGGTGGCCGATGGCAACGCTCCAAGGAGAATCCCGCCAGATCGTTCAATATGCAAGCGGTGTGTGGAACGTGATGACTGGAAGAAGAGCCTGACCCCGCAGAGCCACGGGTGTGCTGCTTGTAAAGATGTGTTTGACCAAGGCGTGTGGGGCGCGAGTACTATGAGACATCATCGGCATGCCGATAGAGACCTCGCGTGCCCCGGCTGCGCAGAGCGAGGGTTCGCGCCTGGCAAGATCGACGAGCACCAGTGCGAAGATTGCTTAGAGCACTTGGGCAGCCTCGCGTTCGAGAAGGAACTGCTGCACAATGCGAAGAGGCGGGAGAAGGCCCGTTTGGTGTGCTTGGACTCTCAGACGAAGCTGCGGTGCGGTAAGTGTACAACGGCATATGAGCTGAAGTACTGGTCGAAGGCTGAACGCAGGCATCGCTCGTCTTCTCGGGGCACAACGTTAGTGTGTAAGGCGCGCCGTGCGCAAGGATTTGACCCGTCGGACCTTGCGACGTACATGTGCCAGAGGTGTTCCTGCAGTTTCGGGGCTCGTAAATTCAACCCACAGCAACTGGACAACCACAAGCATGGGAACCGCCAGAAACTGCAGTGCAAGGAGTGCGTCGCTGATATCGACGAACGAGTGCGCCACCTGCGCAAAGCGCTGCAGAAGAGCAAGCGCAAGTGCAAGTGCCATTGCCGCATTCACCAAGCTCAACGCCCGCTGACCCCCGTGCATTTCGGAGAGAAACGCTGGCCGGGCAGCGACGGAGCGATATCCGCCGACGACCGGAAGTTCCTGGACGAGTTGCAACCGACTCCCGAATGGTGGAACAAAGCCTGGGGACGATGAGGTACGGCGCGGATGCCGTCAGCCCAGACGTGTTACTGGGGACTCTATCCCTTGGTATAGTGAGACTGAAAACGGGATGTTGCCTCAATGGGCTCGAAGGTTCCTGTATACATGGCTACGGCTTCGGTATCTATCCCATGGTGGATGTGCCACTACACATTTTCCGTGGCGCCTCATGTGGCTTGTACTGTAGGAAACAGCTTGCTGGTGGAACGTGTACTACACTCAGCTGGTCCACGTACGCTTCACGTAGGGTCTACTATAGGAAACAGCTTGCTGGTGGCACTTGTATTGTAGACGGCTGAAGCTCGTACTGTAGTTCTCGGGTGCTGGATTCTGCATCTGTGATGGTGTTTGTTATCTTGTTATGGTGAAAGTGCTGGTTATTCTACTCAGTGTTGGTTCATTGGTGCGAAGAGTACGTTTAGTTTATAGTCTGTCCTCCAGTACTGGCGAGGCCCATGCTTACCACTATGGATGTCGCGCTGGTATAAGAGAATAGCTCTGGGTACAGTGAGACTGAACAGTGGATGTTGTCTCAATGGAGTCCGTCCTTTCTGTATATATGGCTGGAGCTTCGGTATGCATCCAATGGTTCATGTGCCGCTACTTTGCTTCCGTGGCGCGTCAGGTGAGTTCTACTGTAGTAAACATCTCGCTGGAAGATGTTCAACGGCATCATGGCAGAGACCGTACTTGAGCTTTCTCGTACTGGTGACCATGATCTGTGGTTGCTGTTCTGTGTGCGGGTGTTGGGCATCCTGGCAGGTGATGGTGCTGGTGACTGGACTCAATGTTGGTGGATTTGTGGCAGTACCTTGTGATAGAGCGCTCGATGGCAAAACATGTGTGTCCTCTTCACAGTCCTCCTCCTCCGCCTCTGCTTCGTGTGTTTCGTTTCAGTCATGTCCCTGGAATTTCACTTCACTTGGGTTGTGGTTCCTTAGCCGGTTCCTGTTACCTTGGCTTCGGTGGCTCCTCCGATGCCGGCTATGGTAGCGATTGCCGTTGTGCTGGTGTGAGTGGTTCAGGGTCTTCGTCCTGGCGTGAGTCGTTCGGGCTCTTCGTAGTGTGAGTCGTTCAGGCACCTCGTCCTGGTATGAAGAGCTCGGGCCCCTCCTTGTGTGTGAGTCGTTCGGGCTCCTCGTGGTGTGAGTCGTTGGGGCCCCTCGTCCTGGGGTGAGTCGTTCGGCCTCCTCGTGAACCTCTTGGGGGCCTCTTGGAGGCTCTCGGGGCCTCTTGGGGGCCTCCTTATGGTTTCTTGGGAGCCTCTTGGGGGCCTCGAGAGGCGTCTTGGGGCTTCTTGGAAGCCTCTTGGGGGCCTCTTGGGGGCCTCTTGGGGCCTCTTGGGGGCCTCTTGGGGGCCTCGTCCTTCCTTGCGTGAGTGGCTCGGGCCCCTCATTGTGCGTGAGTCGTTCGGGCTCCGCGCGGTGTGCGTCGTTCGGGCCCCTCGTTCTGGCGTGCGTCGTTCGGGCCCCTCCTGGGGTGCGAGTCGTTCGGGCTCCTCGTGGTGGGAGTCGTTCGGGCCCCTCGTCCTGGTGTGAGTCGTTTGGGCGCCTCCCTGCGTGTGAGTTGCTCGGGCTCCTCGTGGTGCGAGTCATTCAGGCCGCTCGTCCTGGCGTGCGTCGCTCGGACCCATCCTTGTGTGCATGTCGTTGAGGCTACTCGTGGTGTGAGTCGTTGGGGCTCCTCGTCCTGGGGGGAGTCGCTCGGCCTCCTCGTGGGGCCTCTTGGCCCCTCGTCCTGGTGTGAGTCGTTGGCGCGCCTCCTTGTGCGTGAGTCGTTGGGGCTCCTCGTGGTGCGAGTTGTTGGGGCCCCTCGTCATGGGTTGAGTCGTTCGGTTTCCTCGTGGGGCCTCCTGGGGGCGTCCTGGAGGCTCTGGAGGCGTCTTGGAGGACTCTTGGACGTCTCTTGGGGGCCTCTTGGGGGCCTCTTGCGGCGTCTTGGGGCCTCTTGGGGGCCTCTTGGGGGCCTTTTGGGAGCCTCTGGGGGCGTCTTGGGGGCCTCTTGGGGGCCTCGCCCTTCCTTGTATGAGCGCCTCGGGCCCCTCGCTGCGTGTGAGTCGTTCGGGTTCCTCGTAGTGTGGGTCGTTCGGGCCCCTGGTCCTGGCGTGCGTCGTTGGGGCCCCTCCTTGTGTGTGAGTCGTTCGGGCTTCTCATTATGTGAGTCGTTCGGGCCCCTCGTCCTGGCGTGAGTCGTTCGGGCGCCTCCTTGCGCGTGAGTCGTTCGGGCTCCTCGTGGTGTGAGTCGTTCGGGCCGCTCGTCCTGGCGCGCGTCGCTCGGGCCCCTCCTTGTGTGTGAGTTGTTCAGGCTCCTCGTGGTGTGAGTCGCTGGGGCCCGTCGTCCTGGGGCGAGTCGTTCGGCCTCCTCGCGGGCGTCTCGGGGATCTCTTGGAAGCTCTCGGGGCCCCTTGGGAGGCTCTATGTGGTCCCTTGGGCGCTTCTTGGGGGCCTCGAGAGGCGTCTTGGGGATTCTTGGAAGCTTCTTGGGGGCCTCTTGGGGGCCTCTGGGGGCCTCTTGGGGGCGTCTTGGGGGCCTCGTCCTTCCTTGTGTGGGTCCCTCGGGCCCCTCATTGCGTGTGAGTCGCTCGGGTTCCTCGTAGTGTGAGTCGTTCGGGCCCCGGGTCCTGGTGCGCGTCGTTCGGGCCCCTCCTTGTGTGTGAGTCCTTCGGGCTCCTCATGGTGTGAGACGTTCGGGCCATTCGTCCTGGTGTGAGACGTTCGGGCGCCTCCTTGCGTGTGAGTCGTTCGGGCTCCTCGTGGTGCGAGTCGTTGGGGCCCCTCGTCCTGGGGTGAGTGGTTCGGGCCCCGCATTGTATGTGAGTCGTTCGGGCTCCTCGTGGTGCGCGTCGTTCGTGCCCCTCCTTGTGTGCGAGTCCTTCGGGCTCCTCATGGTGTGAGTATATCGGCCACGTGTTGTTGCGATGCATGTTTCACTCCTTGCCCAATTGGCCCCAAAGAGTAGATTGTATCGGCCACTTGTTGTTATGATGCATGTTTCACTCCTTGCCCCATTGGCCCCGCCCTCGTAGTAGCAGCGTTGTGGCGGCTATCGCTCGAGGACATGCAGGCGCGCCAGAGATAATGCGAGAGTTCGCGTCTGTGTGCGCTGCAGATATGTGAGTCGTTCCAGCTCTTCGTGGTATGAGTCGCAGATATGTGAGTCGTTCCAGCTTTTCGTGGTATGAGTCGTTGGGGCCCCTCGCCCTTCCTTGTGTGATTCCTTCGGGCCCCTCATTGTGTGTACGTCGTTCGGGCTCCTCGTGGTGTGAGTCCCCTCCTTGGGTGTGAGTCGTTCGGTCCCCTCCTCCTGGTGTAACTCGTTCGGGCTCCTCGTGGTGCGAGTCGTTCGGGGCCCGCGTCGTGGTGTGAGTCGTTCGGGCTCCTCGTGGTGCGAGTCGTTCGAGCGCCTCGTCTTGGTGTGAGTCGTTCGGGCCCTTCCTTGTGGTGTGACTCGTTCGGGCTCCTCGTGGTGTGAGTCGTTGGGGTCTCTCGTCCTGGTGTGAGTCGTTCGGGCTCCTCGTTGGGCCTGTTGGGGGCCTCTTGGAGCTCTTGGGGCGTCTTGGGGGCCTCTTGGGGGCCTCTTGGGGGCGTCTTGGGTGCCTCTTGGGGCCTCTTGAGGCCTCTTGGGGGCCTCTTGGGAGCCTCTTGGGGGCCTCTTGGGGCCTCTTGGGGGCCTCTTGGGGGCCTCCTGGAGGCCTCTTGGGAGGTTCCTGGGGGCCTCTTGGAGCTATCTTGGGGCCTCTTGCGGCCTCCTCAGAAGCGCAAGTAAGCGCTGACCCCTGAGAAGGGCAAAATGAAGCCAAAACCTTTGAAAATCAATGATTCTGCTAAGAAGGAAGAGGAACGCGGCCATCTCAGAAGGCCAAAATGTGGCCAAAACCATCGTAAAATCAATGTTTTGTGCTTCAACGACGAGCTCAGGCGCCAAACTTCCTGCCCCCCTCTCGGGGCCAGAATCCTCGTGAGGGTCGTCGTTTTTTGGCCCTCCCAGGCGTCGAAAAAAACTCCCCTGACCACGCTCGGGACTCCCTCTCCAGGTCCAGGGGAAGGGGGTAGGGGGAACGGTAAACCCATCCCCGAAGGGGAAGAAAGGGGGTTGAGGACAGAGAGAGCTCCCTAAACCACTCACGCCCAAAGGGCTGGTGGGATTAACTTGACACGTTCTGATAAGTGGCCTCCTGGGGCCTCTTGGGAGCCTCCTGGGAATTTCCTGCGGACCCCTTGGGGCCTGTCCTGGGCGTCCTGCGGCCTCCTGGAGCTCTCTGGGGCCTCCCCCTCCTCCTGCCTGCTCCCTCATGCACATCATCCGCCTCCTCCTTCTCCCTTCCATCTCCTCCTCCTCCTCCTCTTCCTCCTCCTCCTCCTCCTCCTCCTCCTCCACCTCCTCTTCATCCCGAACGGCATGTCGGAGCCTAGAGTTGCGAGGATGTCTCCAGCGTAACGGGCTGGACCACCTCGCGCGCGGCATCTCGGACCCCAAAGTTGCGACGATGTCTCCGGCGAAACGTGGCGCGAGGAAGTCTCAGGCGAAACGGGCCGGACCACCTCGAGCGCGGCATCTCAGAGCTCCGAGTTGCGGGGGCCTCCTGGGGCCTCCTGGGGCTTCCTGGGGACCTCCTGGAGTTTCCTCCTGGGCCTCCTGTGGCCTCGTGAACTCCACCTGGGGTTTCCTGAAGCCTCTTTGAGCTCCCAGGGGGGATATCTAACCTGTGGCCGTTTGGGCCTCTCCAAACGGAGGGGGGGGCACAAGAGCAGGAAAAATCAACGAATCGACACCGGATGTGTATTAACTTGACACGTTCTGATAGGCGGCCTCCTGGGGCCTCCTGGGAGCCTCCTGGGAATCTCCTGGACACCCCTGGGGCCTGTCCTGGGCGTCCTGCGGCCTCCTGGGGCCTCCTGGGGACCTCCTGGAGCTTCCTCCTGAGCCTCCTGTGGCCTCGTGAACTCCACCTGAGGTTCCCTGAAGCATCTTGGGGCTCCCAGGGTGGATATCTAACCTGTGGCCGCTTGGGCCCCTCAAAATGGAGGGGGGGCACAAGAGCAGGAAAAATCAACGAATCGACACCGGATGTGTATTAACTTGACACGTTCTGATAGAGGGCCTCCTGGGAGCCTCCTGGGAATCTCCTGGGGGCCCCTGGGGCCTGTCCTGGGCGTCCTGCGGCCTCCTGGACCTCTCTGGGGCCTCCTGAGGCTCGCAGGGTCCCATGGAGGATATGTAACATGTGGTCTTCTGGGCCCCCAGGCTGGACCACCTCTTGCGCAGCATCTGAGAGCTCAGAGTTGCGAGAATGTCTTGTGCGAAACAGGCCGGACCACCTTGCGCACGGCATCTCAGAGCTCAGAGTTGCAAGGATGTCTCAGGCGAGACGGGCCGGACCACCTCGCGCAGGGCATCTCAGAGCTCAGAAGTTCGAGGATGTCTCAGGCGAAACGGGCCGGACCACCTCTCGCGCGGCATCTCCGAAGTCAGAGTTTCGAGGATGTCTCAGGCGAAACGGGCCGGACCACCTCGCGCAAGGCATCGCAGAGCTCAGAGTTTCGAGGATGTCTCAGGCGAAACGGCCCGGACCACCTCTCGCACGGCACCTCGGGGCTCAGAGTTTCGAGGATGTCTCAAACGAAACGGCCCGGACCACCTCTCGCGCGGCGTCCCGGAGCGCAACTGTTCGAGGATGTCTCAGGCGAAACGGCCAATCCCGGCCAACTCAGAAACGAGAGTTGTGAGGATGTCTCAAGCGAAACGGCCAAAACCATAAAATCCGTAAGGGCTTCCGCCGGCCCTTTTTTTCGGAGAATGGGCCATGGAAGAGCTAAGTCATGAGGCCTTGGCGCTGTCGTGAAGCAGTATCGAAATTGTTGTCGCTTCGCGAATCCCCACCAGCCCATCCAGAAACGATGCCCAGAGGAATTGCCTCGATCAGAGAAGTGGGCAGCACACAGAGGAAGCCATTATGAGACATCTTGGGATATCTTGAGCCATCTTGGAGGTCATTTTGGGCTCTCCCAGACGCTCTTGGAGTCATCTTAATCCGTGCCCCCCCCCAAGAGGCCTCCATGTGGCTAAAACCTGTGTAGAATCAATGATTAGGCATTCTCGCCGAGGCCTCTTGGAGCATCTTGGGTGCATCTGGGGGGGCTCTTGGGGCCTCTTGGGGGTCTCTTGGGGGCCTCCGGGGGGCCTCTTGGGGGCCTCTTGGGGCCATTTTGGGGCCATCTTGGGACCTCTTGGGGCTTCCTGGGCGCTTCTTGGGGCCATCTTGGAGGAGATCGATCAAACAAGAGGGGGGGTTTAATTAGCGCCCCCCCTCGGAAGCCCCTAAAATCGCCTCTTGGACCCCTCTTGGAACGCTCTTGGAGTGCTCTTGGGCGCTCTTGGGGCCGTCTTGGGGCTCTTTTGGGGCTCTCTTGGGGCCCTCTTGGGCCATCTTGGAGCCATCTCCAGGCCTCGGATGGCCATCGGAAGCGAAAAGGCGAGAAAGCAAAAATCATTGATTTTCCTTAGGTTTTGGGACGATTTTGGCCTCTTCGGGGCCTCCTTGGGGAGCTGTTTGGCCACTTGGAGTTATCTTGGGGCCGTCTTTGGGCTTCTTGGAACCATCTTAGGAGCCATCTCGAGCGATCTTGCGCTATCTTGAGCCATCTTGGAGCTCATCTTGGGTTCTCTGAGGCGCTCTTGGAGCCGTCTTGGGCCATCTGGGACGCTCTAACTACCCGCGGCCCCCCCCGTCCAGGTCCAGGGGAGGGGGTAGGGGGAGGGGTAAACCCCTCCCCAAGGGGGAAGAGGGAGGGGTGGAAGAGGATCTGTTCTAGACCACCTACGCCCAGAGGGCTGGTGGGACTCATGCGAAGCCGATTCGCAATGAGGGGTTACCACACCTGGCGATTGGTAAGACGTGTATGGTTTACGGGCTTGGTTACCACACCTTGCGATTAAAGGGCCGAGGGAGTTCTCGCAGTTTGGGTTACCACGCCTTGCGATGGATGTGCGTGAAGGGTGGCACCGAATCCCACCAGCCCTCTGGGCGTAGGTGGTCTAGAACAGATCCTCTTCCACCCCTCCCTCTTCCCCCTTGGGGAGGGGTTTACCCCTCCCCCTACCCCCTCCCCTGGACCTGGACGGGGGGGGCCGCGGGTAGTTAGAGCGTCCCAGATGGCCCAAGACGGCTCCAAGAGCGCCTCAGAGAACCCAAGATGAGCTCCAAGATGGCTCAAGATAGCGCAAGATCGCTCGAGATGGCTCCTAAGATGGTTCCAAGAAGCCCAAAGACGGCCCCAAGATAACTCCAAGTGGCCAAACAGCTCCCCAAGGAGGCCCCGAAGAGGCCAAAATCGTCCCAAAACCTAAGGAAAATCAATGATTTTTGCTTTCTCGCCTTTTCGCTTCCGATGGCCATCCGAGGCCTGGAGATGGTTCCAAGATGGCCCAAGAGGGCCCCAAGAGAGCCCCAAAAGAGCCCCAAGACGGCCCCAAGAGCGCCCAAGAGCACTCCAAGAGCGTTCCAAGAGGGGTCCAAGAGGCGATTTTAGGGGCTTCCGAGGGGGGGCGCTAATTAAACCCCCCCTCTTGTTTGATCGATCTCCTCCAAGATGGCCCCAAGAAGCGCCCAGGAAGCCCCAAGAGGTCCCAAGATGGCCCCAAAATGGCCCCAAGAGGCCCCCAAGAGGCCCCCCGGAGGCCCCCAAGAGACCCCCAAGAGGCCCCAAGAGCCCCCCCAGATGCACCCAAGATGCTCCAAGAGGCCTCGGCGAGAATGCCTAATCATTGATTCTACACAGGTTTTAGCCACATGGAGGCCTCTTGGGGGGGGGCACGGATTAAGATGACTCCAAGAGCGTCTGGGAGAGCCCAAAATGACCTCCAAGATGGCTCAAGATATCCCAAGATGTCTCATAATGGCTTCCTCTGTGTGCTGCCCACTTCTCTGATCGAGGCAATTCCTCTGGGCATCGTTTCTGGATGGGCTGGTGGGGATTCGCGAAGCGACAACAATTTCAGAAATGTGGCAAATCCCCTGTGTTTTTGGACCCTGACCCCGCGGATCTGCGTGAGGGGTGGCACCGAATTTCAGAAATGTGGCAAATCCCATGTGTTTTTGGACCCTGACCCCGCGGATCTGCGTGAGGGGTGGCACCGAATTTCAGAAATGTGGCAAATCCCTTGTGTTTTTGGACCCTGACCCCGCGGATCTGCGTGAGGGGTGGCACCGAATTTCAGAAATGTAGCAAATCCCGCGTGTTTTTGGACCCTGACCCCGCGGATCTGCGTGAGGGGTGGCGCCGAATTTCAGAAATGTGGCAAATCCCATGTGTTTTTGGACCCTGACCCCGCGGATCTGCGTGAGGGGTGGCACCGAATTTCAGAAATGTGGCAAATCCCATGTGTTTTTGGACCCTGACCCCGCGGATCTGCGTGAGGGGTGGCACCGAATTTCAGAAATGTGGCAAATCCCATGTGTTTTTGGACCCTGACCCCGCGGATCTGCGTGAGGGGTGTCGATTTCGAGCCCCCCCAGCAATTCAGACAACGCGCCCAGGGGGTGCTAAAAATCTGGTTTGGGCCTCCCCCCCCCTCGCGCGGTCAATCAACTAGTTACAGTAACCAGCAATAAGTCAACTAGTTACAGTAACCAGCAAGAAGCAGAACTGTAACACTGGAAACTACAAGCTACAACTGGTACAGGAAACTGCGAACCTCGCGCCTACAGCCTGGTGGCCCCACAAGGGGGCCGGCGGATTTGTGTGAGGATGTCTCTGCTCCGCCTTCCCTCGGCCGGAGTTAGTTTCTATCACAACAGCACCCCGTTCAGCAAGCTGTTTGGGGAAAAATCGTGACGTCGGATGTCTGGGGAGGGCGGAAGGCAGTGCGCGCATGACGGATGCTGAGGCGGCAGAAACGACGACGGCGGGGACGGGGAGGCGGAGGCAGAGGCGCAGCAGCGGGAGGCGGGAGGGAGGAGGGAAGATGAACCAGGCGGGAAGTGGGAAGAGGGAGGCGGGAGAAGGAATGAGAGAGGTTGTGATTGGAGCTCCTGTGCTACGAAACGTCTCAGGCAGAATGGGCCAGACCATCTCGCGCGCAACATCTTCGAGCCTCGCATTGCGAGGATGGCTCAATCGAAACGGGCCGGACCACCTCGCGAGCGACATCTTGGAGCTCAGTATTGGAAGGATGTCTCAAACGAAACGGGCCGGACAATTTTTCGCACACATTTTGACAAGTCCACATCGCACTCGCTTCCCGTTAGGTCCTCTCCTGCAACTCCCTTCCTTCTCCCTCCTCCTCCTCCTCCTCCTCCCCCCCCTCCTGCTTCCTCCCTCATGCACATCATCCGCCTCCTCCTTCTCCCTTCCATCTCCTTCTCCTTCTCCTCCTCCTCCTCCTCCTCCTCCTCCTCGACCTCCTCTTCATCCCGAACGGCATCTCGGAGCCTAGAGTTGCGAGGATGTCTCCAGCGTAACAGGCTGGACCACCTCGCGCGCGGCATCTCGGACCCCAGAGTTGCGACGATGTCTCTGGCGAAACGTGGTGCGAGGAAGTCTCAGGCGAAACGGGCCGGACCACCTCGAGCGCGGCGTCTCAGAGCTCCGAGTTGCGGGGGCCTCCTGGTGCCTCCTGGGGCCTCCTGGGGACCTCCTGGGGCTTCCTCCTGGGCCTCCTGTGGCCTCCTGAACTCCACCTGGGGTTTCCTGAAGCCTCTTGGGGCTCCCAGGGTGGATATCAAACCTGTGGCCGTTTGGGCCTCTCCAAATGGAGGGGGGGGCACAAGAGCAGGAAGAATCAACGAATCGACACCGGATGTGTATTAACTTGACACGTTCTGATAGGCGGCCTCCTGGGGCCTCCTGGGAGCCTCCTAGGAATCTCCTGGGGACCCCTGGGGCCTGTCCTGGGCGTCCTGCGGCCTCCTGGAGCTCTCTGGGGCCTCCCCCTCCTCCTGCTGCTCCCTCATGCACATCATCCGCCTCCTCCTTCTCCCTTCCATCATCCTCCTCCTCCTCCTCCTCCTCCTCCTCCACCTCCTCTTCATCCCGAACGGCATCTCGGAGCCTAGAGTTGCGAGGATGTCTCCAGCGTAACGGGCTGGACCACCTCGCGCGCGGCATCTCGGACCCCAGAGTTGCGACGATGTCTCGGGCGAAACGTGGTGCGAGGAAGTCTCAGGCGAAACGGGCCAGACCACCTCGAGCGCGGCGTCTCAGAGCTCCGAGTTGCGGGGGCCTCCTGGGGCCTCCTGGGGCCTCCTGGTGACCTCCTGGGGCTTCCTCCTGGGCCTCCTGTGGCCTCGTGAACTCCACCTGGGGTTTCCTGAAGCCTCTTGGGGCTCCCAGGGTGGATATCAAACCTGTGGCCGTTTGGGCCTCTCCAAACGGATGGGGGGGCACAAGAGCAGGAAAAATCAACGAATCGACACCGGATGTGTATTAACTTGACGCGTTCTGATAGACGGCCTCCTATGGCCTCCTGGGAGCCTCCTGGGAATCTCCTGGGGGCCCCTGGGGCCTGTCCTGGGCGTCCTGCGGCCTCCTGGTGCCTCCTGGGGCCTCCTGGGGACCTCCTGGAGCTTCCTCCTGGGCCTCCTGTGGCCTCCTGAACTCCACCTGAGGTTTCCTGAAGCCTCTTGGGGCTCCCAGGGGGGATATCTAACCTGTGGCCGCTTGGGCCCCTCAAAATGGAGGGGGGGGCACAAGAGCAGGAAAAATCAACGAATCGACACCGGATGTGTATGAACTTGACACGTTCTGATAGAGGGCCTCCTGGGGCCTCCTGGGAGCCTCCTGGGAATCTCCTGGGGGCCCCTGGGGCCTGTCCTGGGCGTCCTGCGGCCTCCTGGACCTCTCTGGGGCCTCCTGAGGCTCGCAGGGTCCCAGGGAGGATATGTGACATGTGGTCTTTTGGGCCCCCAGGCTGGACCACCTCTCGCGCAGCATCTGAGAGCTCAGCGTTGCGAGAATGTCTTGTGCGAAACAGGCCGGACCACCTTGCGCACGGCATCTCAGAGCTCAGAGTTGCAAGGATGTCTCAGGCGAGACGGGCCGGACCACCTCGCGCAGGGCATCTCAGAGCTCAGAATTTCGAGGATGTCTCAACGAAACGGACCGGACCACCTCTCGCGCGGCATCTCCGAAGTCAGAGTTTCGAGGATGTCTCAGGCGAAATGGGCCGGACCACCTCGCGCAAGGCATCGCAGAGCTCAGAGTTTCGAGGATGTCTCAGGCGAAACGGCCCGGACCACCTCTCGCACGGCACCTCAGGGCTCAGAGGGATGTCTCAAGCGAAACAGCCCGGACCACCTCTCGCGCGGCGTCCCGGAGCGCAACTTTTTGAGGATGTCTCAGGCGAAACGGCCTGGACCACCTCTCGCGCGGCGTCCCGGAGCGCAATTTTTTGAGGATGTCTCAGGCGAAACGGCCCGGACCACCTCTCGCACGGCACCTCGGGGCTCAGAGGGATGTCTCAAGCGAAACAGCCCGGACCACCTCTCGCGCGGCGTCCCGGAGCGCAACTTTTTGACGATGTCTCAGGCGAAACGGCCCGGACCACCTCTCGCGCGGCGTCCCGGAGCGCAACTTTTTGAGGATGTCTCAGGCGAAACGGCCCGGACCACCTCTCGCACGGCACCTCGGGGCTCAGAGTTTCGAGGATGTCTCAAGCGAAACGGCCCGGACCACCTCTCGCGCGGCGTCCCAGAGCGCAATTTTTTGAGGATGTCTCAGGCGAAACGGCCCAGACCACCTCTCGCGCGGCGTCTTGGAGCGCAACTTTTCGAGGATGTCTCAGGCGAAACGGCCTATAGCGGCCAACTCAGAAACGAGAGTTGTGAGGATGTCTCAAGCGAAACCGCCAAAACCATATTTTTTTTGTGAGGATGTCTCTGCTCCGACTTCCCTCGGCCGGAGTTAGTTTCTACCACAACAGCACCCCGTTCAGCAAGCTGTTTGGGGAAAAAATATAAATGTCTTGGCGCCGCCCGTGAGCCCAGGGGTCGCTGAAAAACATGCGTTGGGCCCAGGGGCCTCCAGGAAGTGCGAGGGCGAGGAGGGAGAGGATGCGGTTTTGTTTGCGTATCATGCGTTAGTTTTTTGGACGCCGCTCCTGGGCCCAGGGACCGCCGAAAAACAGCGCGGGCCCCTCGGCCGCGAAAAACCACGAGGGCGGGGACGAGGGCGAGGAGGAAGGAAGGCTGTTTTGGATTCTCGCGGTTCGCTTCTTTTTTAATGTCTTGGCGCCGCCTGTGGGCCCAGGGGCCGCCGAAAAACGCGCGCCGGGCGCTGGGGCTTCCAAAAACCGCGAGGGCGAGGAGGGAGAGGAAGGGGGGGGATGCGGTTTTGTTACCTAAAAGCAAAGACTGATAGGTTTCTAGTAGGGTCAAAAGAGAGAGAGCATCATGACTCCCCAGGGGGGGATCCAGACGGGATCCGGACGGGAATCCGGGGATCCGCGCCTGATATGGGGGAACTCAATCGGGGGTGCCGTGGGTGCCCGCCTGATATGGGGGAACTCAGTCGGGGGTGCCGCGGGTCCACGCCTGATATGGGGGAACTCAGCTGATGGGTGCCGCGGGTGCTTGCTTGAAGGGGAAGTCAGTCGGGGGTGCCGCGGGTGCACGCCTGATATGGGGGAAGTCAGTCGGGGGTGCTGCGGGTCCACGCCTGATATGGGGGACCTCAAGTGAGGCTGAGGCTGAGGCTGAGGCTGAGGCTGAGGCAGGCTGAGGCAGACGCTGAGGCAGGCTGATGCATCCGAAAGCCCATGAGCAGTGAGGAGGACAGATGCCTCCTGTCGAGCGCCACGGTGTGCTCAGAGGGGGGAAGAGGAGGAGGAGGAGGAGGAGGAAGAGGAGGAGGAGGAGGACGAGAAGGAGGAGGAGGAGGAGGACGAGGAGGAGGAGGAGGAGATGGGGTAGGAGGAGGAGGAAGGAGGAGTTCGAGGAAGGATACGCAAGGTTTTTCTCAGCGGTTCCGGCCTCTGGAGGCCCAGTTGCGGGGATCCAGGACGTTTCAAGATTTGCCTTCGTGGCGTCTGGCCTCTGGAGCCTCAGTTACGGGGATCCAGGACGTTTTGATATGCATACATCTGTATGTACTTGTATGTAATATGTTTATACATCTGTATGTACTTATGTGTAGTATTTGCTGCTACTGTAGCTTTTGCTACTGCAACTACTGGAATTGCGACTGCCGTTGTCATTGCGATTGCCATTGCGACTGCGACTGCGACTGCGAAGGCATCAGAATTTAACCTCGCCGCGGTGGCAGAGCAGATTTGCTTCTGATTTTTTTGGTTTTTCGGTTTTCACATTGCAAATGTGGCGCGCGCCTGGTGCCCAGAAGGTGCGCTGGGGGCGACCAAAACAACGCCCGGAAGAGCGCCTGGGAGCGCGCTGAGGCGAGCGCCCGGGCGAGCCAAGAAGAGTGCCGAGAACAGCGCCCAGGAAAGCGCCATCAAGAGTGCCCAGAATATGGCCCAGGCGCGAATCTGGAAGAGCGCCCGAAAGAGCGCCCGGAAGTGCGCCCAGCAGCGACCGATTTTGCGACCGATTTCGCTTCCGATTTCGCGTCCGATTTTTTGTGTGTCGATTCAATACTAAAACAAATCAGACGCAAATCGGATTTAAAATCGGACAAAAACCGGACGCAAATCGGACGCAAAATCGGACGCAAATCGGACGCAAAATCGGACGCAAAATCGGATGTAAAAATCGGACGCTGATGGCGTCGACCATTTCTGGGCGGATGAGGCAGCGTATCGCGGTGCATCATGGCGAGGTCTGGTAGGGTGTGTATTGCGGACCCATGCGCGCAATTCAGCGTTGGAGTTTTAGCGATGTGGCGAACGACAAACTGCGATATCGCGTTGTGTCCAGGTCGGGCCAAATCGACAGAAAAATCAGATCGCCGCTTCTGCGGCCGTTTTTCAGGTGACAGAATTCTATAACAGGACTCCTAGATGAATCTCAAAAGGAATGCTCCCAGATATGCTTCTACACATCGCTGTTAGGTTGCTTTGCCGGGATACTTTGCTTTTTTTGGTTGAGTTTTTGTGGACGCCGTTCCTGGGCCCACGGGCCGCCAAAAAACAGCTGTGGGCCCCGCGGCCGCCGAACACCGGAGGAGGGGCAGGAAGAGGAGGAGCAGGGGGGGAGGAAGAGGAGGAGGAGGTGGATTATTATTATTTCTACCACTCGTACCACAATTATCATTATTGGTAGTATTCCGAATGCGATTACTCTCATTATCATCATTACTACCAGCGCTACTACTATTACTGACACTCTTACTACTACCACCATTATGACAACTATTACGACGACTATTATTACTAAGACGACGACTACTTGTGCCACTACAACCGCGACTCCTCTTCCTCCTACGACTATTCGTGCTACTCCTACTACTCCTACTCCTACTCGTATTATTACAAATATCATTGCCACTGCCACTGACATTATTTCCAGTGTTCTTACCATTACCATTGCTAATATTATTACGACTAATCTAAGTATTTCTCACTAGTGTTACGAGTAAGAGTACGACTACGACTACTCCCATGACGAATATTATTGCCCTACTCCTACCTTTCTTGCTGCTACTGTTATTTCGATTTGTTACTATTCAGTAGCATCCCCTAGGGATTCCATAGCATCCCCGTCAGGATTCTAGAGCACCCCTTAGGGATTCTATAGCATCCCTTAAGATTATATGGCATCCCTTACGGATTCTATAGCATCCCTCAGGGATTCTATAGTATCCCTTAGGGGTAGTATAGCAGCCCTCAGGAATTCTATAGCATCCCATGAGGGACTATAGCATCCCTGAGGGGTTCAGCAGCCTCCCCTTAGGGATTCTGTAGCATCCCTTAAGGATTCTTTAGCAGGATCTCTGGGATTCTGTAGCATCCCTTTAAGGATTCTACAGCATCCCCTTAGGGCCAGGGATGCTATAGCATTTCTATAGCATCCCCCTTAGGGATGCGATAGCAGCCCCTTAAGCATTCTATCGCATCCCTCAAAGGTTCCATAGCATCCCCTTCGGGATTCTATAACATCCCCTTAAGGATTCTACATCAGCCCTTATGGATACGATAGCATCTCTCAGGGGACTCTATAGCATCCCCTTCAGGATTATATAGCACCCCTTAAGGAATCGATAGCATCCCCTTAAGGATTCTATAGCATGTCTATAGCATCCCCTTAAGCATTCTAGAGCATCCCTGAGGGATTCTATAGCATCCCTGTAAGGATCCTAGAGCATCCCTCAGGGATTCTACAGCCTCCCTTAGGGATTATATAGCATCCCTCAAGGATTCTATAGCAGTTCATTGGGATTATATCGCATCCCTTGAAGATTCTATGGCATGCCTGAGGGATTCTATAGCATCCCTCAAGGCTTCTATAGCATCCCTTAGGGGTTCTGCTGCCTCCCCTTGGGGATCCTATAGTACCCCTTAGAGTTCCCACCGCATCCCTTAGGGATCCTACAGCATCCCGTAGGGGGTTCCGTAGCATCCCTTAGGGATTCTATAGCACCCCTTAGGGGATTATATTGCATCCTTGCGGGGTTCCTTAGCAGCCTTTTTATGGATTCTATAGCATATATTAGCATCACCTTTAATGATTCTATAGCATCCCTCAGAGATTCTATAGCATCCCTCAGGGATTCTATAGAGTCCATTCGGGCGTCTATGGCAGCCCTAAGGGATTCTATGGCAGCCCTTCGGGTTTCTATAGCATCACTTAGGGATCCGGTAGCATCCCTTAGGGTTTCTGCAGCCTCCCCTTGGGCATTCCGTAGCATCCCTTAGGGATTATATAGCATCCTTTCGGGACTCTGTCTCAGCCTATGGCATCCTGTTTAGGGATTCTGTAGCAGCCCTGAAGGATTTTATAACAGCCCTTAGGAATGATGTAGCATCCCTCAGGGATCCTACAGCATCCCTCAGGGATTTTATAGCGTCCCTCCGGGATTCTATCGCATCCCTGAAGGATTTTATAGCATCCTTATTTCAGATTCTATAGCATCACCTTAAGGAGTTTCATAACATCCCCTTAAGGATTCTGTGGCATACGGATTTTGTGGCAGCCCGTAGGGATTTTACAGCATAGGGACCCCATACCATCCCCCAAGGATTCTATAGCATTCCCTTAAGGATTATATGGCATCTCCTTAGGGATCACATAGCATTCCTTTTTAAGGATTCTATAGCATCCCCGTAAGGATTCACTAGCGCCCCATTAGGGGTTCTATAGCATCCCTTTTGGGGAGTGTATAGCATCCCTTGGAGGTTCCGCAGCCTCCCCTTCAGGATTCTACCGCATCCCTTGAAGATTGGATGGCATCCCTCTGGGATTCTATAGCATCCCTTAGGGAGTATATAACATCCCTTTCCTGAAGATATTATATCATCCTTGAGGGGTTCTGCAGACCCCCTGAGGGATTCTCTAGCATCCCTTAGGGATCCCACAGCATTCCCCACGGATTCTATAGCATCCCCTCAAGGATTCTATAGCCTCCCCTTAGGCATTCTGTAGCATCCCTTTTATGATTTTATAGCATCCCTGAGGGATTCTACAGCATCCCTCAGGGATTCTATAGAATCCATTCAGGGTTCTATGGCAGCCCAGGGGGGGTCTATGGCAGCCCTTAAGGTTTCTACAGCATCACTTAGGGATCCCGTTGCGTCCCTTAGGGTTTCTGCAGCCTCCCCTTAGGCATTCCGTAGCATCCCTGAGGGATTCTATAGCATCCCTTCGGGATTCTGTTTCAGCTTTTAGCATTCCCTAAGGGATTACGCAGCAGCCCTTAGGGATTCTATAACAGCCCTTAGGGATTCTGTAGCATCCCTTAGGGATTCACTAGCATTCCTTAGGCAGTCTACAGCATCCCTTAGGGGTTCTGCAGCCTTCCCTTCGGGATTATATAGCATCCCTGAAAAATTCTATAGCATGCCCGAAGGTTTCGGCTCGGGGGAGCGCACATCGTATCAGCTCGTGGGAATGCGTCGGCTTTCTTCAGGATTCCGAAGGATTCCAGGGGATTTTCCAATGGCTTCCTTTGGTTTCTGTTGCCAACCATATGTTGCGTTGCGTTGCCCGGGGGGGGTCTGGGTCCACCAGTGAGATGTTTCGCCACAAGGAGCGAAACAGCGAGCTGGTGGACCTTCACCGGGTCCACCAGCCGGTTGTTTTGCCGTGATGTTGTTGCTGTTGTTTGTTTGTGTGATTGTTGTTTGTTTGTTTGTTTGTTGTTTGGCGTCGTCCCCCCCGCGACCCGGCCTGCGACCCACCCGCCACCCACCCCGCGACCCACCCCGCGACCCGCCCGCGACCCACCCGCAACCGACCCCGCGACCCACCCCGCGACCCGCCCGCGACCCACCCGCGACCCGCCCCACGACCCACCCGCGACCCCCTCGCGACCCACACGCGACCTACCCGTGACCCACCCACCCCGCGACCCACCCCGCGACCCGCCCGCGACCCACCCGCGACCCACCCCACTGACGACCACACCTCGACCCCTCGCGACCCACACCCGCGACCCCCGCCCGCGACCCCCCGCACCGACCCCGCGACCCACCCCGCGACCCGCCCGCGACCCACCCGCGACCCACCCCCACGACCCACACCCGCAGACCCCCTATTCGCGACCCACACGCACCTAACCCGTGACGAGTGACCCATACACCACCCCGCGACCCACCCCGCCCGACCCGCCCGCGACCCACCCGCGACCCACCCGCGGCCCACCCGCGACGCACCCGCGACCCACCCGCGACCCACCCCGCGTCCCACCCACATTGTTTTATCGAAAGATTGGCGCTTGCAGCGGGTCCGTCATATAACTTGTACGAAGAACAAAAACAAAAAACAAACAAACAAAAAGGCGCTCGCAGACTACAGAGGTCCCCGCCGTCCCCGTCACTCTTATCCGCGACTGCGGGGTGCTACGTAGTTACACATGGGTCCGTGTGCCAACACGACAGTGCCAACGCTTTCTCTGCCCAACGCTTGCGGCCATTTGAATTCGAACAGAGATCAAAGGCGAGATATCGACCCCGTTTGGGCTCAAGCGGCGCCGCTTTATTTGACGGCCTCACACGCGAGGTGCAATCGCACCCGAGTAAGCGAAAAAGGACACGCCCACTTCCTTCGACGACACACCTTCTACTTCCATGTCTTATGTCTTGCCTACCCACCCATATCTACGTCATGAATGAGTCATGGGGTACTAAAATGCCCCGGTGCACTACCTTCCCGACCAATCGTCGCAGCACGGCCTCGCAGGACAGTTTGGACGCACCATGGCACTTGGCGCACAGAGGGCTGGCCACGCACAGTACGAGTGCCCAGCCCGAGCGCCAGGGTACGAGACAGGCGCGGGGCGAGCAGACAGATAGCAGCGGAAGGATTGAGGAGGAAAAGGAGGAGGAGGGGGGGGGGGGCCAGGTCAGGCGCACCGATTCCAGATTCCCGCCCCCCTGGGAGTTTGGGGTGTCGGCCACGGCCGGCCGAGGGCGGAGAATGTGCAGGCGCAGGCCGAGCCCAGCAGAGCGACGAGGCGTGGGGTGGGCTTGGTAAGAGATCGCCGACGCCTCGCGCTGGCGAGATCCACTCCAGAGTTAAGGTGTTCCATTCACTTTTTGTGCGGAGGATCGGGGGCAAGCTCCGGGGCCATCCCAGGGTCGACTGGGCAGTGTTGGGGCGACTTGTCGCCATGTTGGAGGCGAACTTGGTCCATCCCGCACGATATTGGAGCCATCTTGGGCCTACATGCGTACATGAGGCCATCTTGGTATCGCCGAGATAATGTCTGATAGAGAAGACACGAGGAGAGGGAGGAGGAGAAGGAGGAGGTGGAAGAGGAGCAGGAGGAGGAGGAAGAGGAGAAGGCGGATGACTCGTGAGGGTCTCCTGCGGCCTTCTGAGGGCTTTGGGGGCCTCGCGGGGGCCTCTGATGGTCTCTGGGGGGCTCTCCGGGGGGGGCTCTCCGGAGGTCCCTTGATGGCCTCTTGGGGGCTTATTGATGGTTTTTGGGAGCCTCAGTTGTTTGGTCAAACGCTAGGCTCTCCCTGACCCCAGGAATGCGGGGGTTGTTTCCCCTGCCCTTTGTCCTTCCTCTTCGCTTTCCCTTCCTCTTCCTCGTCCCCGCTCAAGCTTTCTGGGTCAAGCTGGGGGCCGGCCTCGGGTGGCCCAAAGGCCAGGGCGTCCCGGAGGCCCACTCCGGGAGCCCGAAAGATCCCGGGGCGACCCGGGAGTGCCACGCGCGACCGCACCATGGCGCCGCGCGGGGCGCCCCGCGGCTGGGAGGCGGCCGGGTTGCCGCTGCCGGCCGTGGCCAGGCGCGCGCAGGGAGGAGGTCAGCGGCGCGCGGCGCCGGGGACCCCCAGCCGCGCGATGCTGCGGGCCACCACCCTGGCTGGCGACGGCGGTGGGCTGGCCCACCCCGCAGACGCTCGGAGAGTACGGCCCGTCGTACTACGACGACGGCGACCAGGACCCCCTACTGCGGAAGGGGTACCGCGGGAACCCGATGATGGGGGGCCCCCAGGGCCCAGCGGAGTCAGGGTCAGGCGAGCATGGGTTGCCGCCGGCGGGGGCTTGGCGTGCCCCCTGTGCCGCCGGCCGCTCCACCCAGGAAGGACGCCACCCACCCTCCCACCCCGAACGGCACTTCAGACACCTCCTGGATTGGGGGGTGGGGCCTGGGCTATCTCAGTTGGGAGAACCTGGGGAACCACACCTGGTCCTGGAAAGCGAGGGGATGGGGGGTTGGGCACATTCGTTCGAGAACCTCAAAGGCGCCTTCTCGACCCAACCGGATACTGGCAGGCTGCGGTTCGACGGCGGCTGGGTCGTGTACTTGACCGACAGCTGCGGCGTGCGCTTGTTCGGCGCCGCCCAGCCCATCGTCGGCTGGGCCCTCATCGCCCTGTGCTGCACCGGCGTCCTCGCCCCGGCAGCGCACAGTTTGCGGACCCTTCGCGCCGTGCGCTTGGGTGCGCTGGGTCATTGGGGCAGCCGCCGGCCTTTGCCGCGCGCGCTGCTGCTGTGCATGCGCGGAACCCGCCAGGAGAAGCAGAGGTGGATCGCCTTCTGCCGCCGACGCCGCCGCAGCCTGTCACGGTCATTTGGGCCGGCCCTGCAACGGGCCCCAACACGATACCAGAGGACCGTTCGTGATCGCGGGGCCGGCAGGAAGCCCAACGATCTCCTCGTGAAGCTCGACGGACACGTGGCGCGGATTGGGCTGGTATTCGACGAAACCGAACGCGTCGGCAAGAAGGGGCTCTGGGTTCAGCACAACAGGATCAAAGGAGCGAGCAGCCGAGCCCGCCAGCAGAAGTTCGAGCAGGGGAAGTGGGCACACCTGTGCCGATGTGGGGGCTGCCAGCCCAAGGATGAGAAGGAGCTCCACGGCGTGGAGTACGCGGCGCTCGACTCGGCGGCCATCGTCGACATCGGCGCCCGCGCTCGACTGACTCCCCGCCGGTTCTGCGCCCTCACGGGGCGGGCCCTCACCAGCGGGGCCCGCCTGTTCGCCACCTGCCTGATGCACTTCTTCTACCTGGCCTGCTGCTGCGGGCGCTGCAGCCGCCGGCGACGCCGCCGCCGTGAATCGGCAGGCGCTGCGGAGCCAGGCGTGGCTGGGGGCGTGGCAGAGCTCCTGGGCCAGGAGTCCGAGTCCGCGGTCGAGGTCGAAGAGCGGCCCTGCGAAGCCGTCAAGGAAGGCGCCCTCATCAAGGGCGCGATGAGGCCTCTGACCCAGGCGGCTGTCGCGACGCAGCCGACACGACCCCCATGACGTTGCTCTGGGAGGACGGGCAGGCTTCGGACCTGCCACCGCCAGTCGACGGCAAGAACGCCACGGTCTGTCTCTGTGAGCACCACAAGCAGGTCTACAAAGCCACCCGGCTCGGTGACAAGTGTTCGATCGTCACTTGCTTCCACCAGGCGGTCGGGCCCTCGGCAGGGGCCCTTCTTTGCCTCGTCCATCTTGGCCGAGAAGCCGGACGTGCTGCAGTGCGCTCGGCTACAACGGCCGCTCCCCCCACAGCGGCATCCGACGGCGGGCGGCGCGGGGCGGGAGGGGCCCGGGAGCCAGCGCCCCAGCAGCCCTGGCGAGCAGCGGGCACACCACCACCCCCCCCAGGCGCGGCTCGCCTGCCCCAGCAGGAAGCCCCCAGTCGGCACGCTTCGAGTCGCCGACAGTGCCCGTGCCAGCTCCGAGCCCCGAGGACGTCGACTTGGACGATTTGGACTCCGGGGACCTGAAGCACCTCCCCATCAGGGCTCGGGTGAACTGGTCGAGCGGCGCCCAGTGGGTCATCTTCCTCTGCCAGCGTCGTGAAGGCAGCGAAAGGAAGGGGGGGGCCCTCTGGGCTGGGGGCGCCCGCGGCCCCGAGGGGGCCAGCCTCGACTTCGCCTTGGGGATGGGCGAAGCGCAGGCCCACCCCGCCCTCAGCGCGGCAGGCAGGCTGCCGCGGGGCATCCTCGAGGAGCTCCTCTACCATCCGCCAGCTGGCGCCCGCGAGATGGGGATTGCCGCGGCGGGATCTGCACTGCCCAAGCTCGCGCGGGAGAAGCTGCAACCCTGGCAAGGCAAGCCTGTCAGGGGCAGGCACCGCTCGCTCACGGCCTGGCAGCGGCAGCTCATCCGAACCCGAAGTAGCACCATCATCAACAGGCATCCAGCGGGGTCCGCCTCGGCCACGGGGGAGATGCCGACCGGGGGGAGGAGCGAGCTCGGCGCCGCGATGAAGGGCCCGGGCGACCGCTGGAAGCGACTGGACCGCAGCGGGTCGCCGCGGGCCCCCTCCAGGGGGAGTCGGGGCAGCAGCAGCGGGAGATCTCCATCCAGGGCGCTTCCATGCTCGGGCCGGCGCCCGCCCCGCGAGGGGGGCGACGGGCAGGGCCACGAGTCCGAAGCCGACGACCTAGATCAGGAGGGGGCCATGCTCAGCGTCTACCTCGAGGCCAGAGGCAGCGGGTCCGACGAAGCCGACGCCCTGCAGTGCGTCGCCTCGGGCTTCGACGAGGAGATCGGTGCCGTTGTTGAGCGGCTCGCCCACTGCGCGGATCACTTGGCCAGCTACACCGAGGCCGAGGACGACAAGCGCGCCCCATGCACGCTGGAGGAGCCAGCTGGCCCAGATGCGCATCACCGGGGCCCGGCAAGCTGGGGCGACCCCTCCTCGACCAGCCGCAGCGGGGCTACTGCAGCTTGAGGCGCAGTCACCAGCCCCGAGGGCTGCCGACGCAGCAGCTGCCGATGCAGCCCCGTCAGCAGACACAGCCCCCCCGAGTGTGCAGACGCCGCCGGCGGACCGACCGCCTGGCCTGGTCTCGCCCACGGGTCTGCGTTTCCGTGCGACAAGCTCCGTCCCGGGCGGACTCCCGAGCGTCGCGGGCGTCGCCAGCTTCTTTGTCGATCGCGGCAGTTACGCGGACGCGGGCCTGGCCCAGATCCCAGGACAGCCCTGCGACGCCGCAGCCGCGCAGGCACATGCCCAGGCTTGCAGGCAAGCCAGGCGCAGCAACACCAGGACCACAAGCAGCTTCTGCATGCGACCCAGGAAGGGCCCGCCCAGAGGGACGACGGTAAGGTCGCACAGTTGGGCACACTGGCAGCCATCAAGAAGGCTGAGGGGCGGGGCGTGTTCCTGGCGCGGGGGCGCGACACCACGGAGGTCGAGATCTGCAATGGGCTTTTCGGACGCGACCTTGCCCGCGGTCTCCGTCGAGCCTGCGAGGGCAGCAAGCATCTAATGCTGGCCGTGGGGTGCCCGACGACCGTGACGAACGGATAGGTTGCGGATCGGCGACCCTCTCCTGGGGAGGCAAGGACCACCTCGAGCTTCCCAACTGGAGCTTGTCTGTGGCCGACTTCCCAGTACGTCGGGGTGAGGATTTTGACGACTACGCTTGAGAGTTCCGCGGCAGTCTATCTGGTCTTGGAGCAGTTGATGGGCGTTGATGCCCTGTGGGGTGTCGTTTCGGAGTTGGGGGTCTGATGGGCCCCGCGTCGGGTGCAGCTTTTGGGAGTAGCGGGTCTGATGGCCCTGGTTGGGCCACCAGCAAAAGGTTGATGCCATTTTTGTTTTTTCGAGAGGCAGCAAAAATGGCAAATCACAAGTAGGAGGGGGAGGCGGGGGGAGGGAGGAGGAGGAGGAGGAGGATGGGGGGGAGGGGGAGGCGGAGGAGGAGGCGGAGGAGGGGGAGACAAGGCAAGTCGTGCTCATGCTCCTTTTCCCTCCTACTGGGGGGTCGGCAGGTTGCGAGAAGCTTGATGGCAATGTTTCGCGCGCCATGGTCTAGAGGGGGAGATTAGGCAGACCCCGTAAGTAGCCTCCCCCGCGGTGGTACTCAACGCGCCCCTTCACATATCGGACACACGCTCCATTCAACACATCTCATTTAAAGGTGGGGCAGCGATGGCCCCCGCAAAATAACATTAAGCATGTGCGATCTGTGTGAGGGGTCTGCCGATATTGGATCAATGTGCAATGCTAAACACGCGTGCCGTAACCATTTTGGCTCAAACATCACTCGGCCTTGTTATTGCCCACGATGAGTTCGCCATCGGAAGCTTTCTTGTCCGATGAGGAGTGGGGGGTTCCCTCCATTCCGACTCCTGATGGCCGCCTGGCTGACGCTGCTGGAAGCGACGGCCCGCAGGCGGAGGAGGAGCAGGATGATTGGCTGGCGGACAGCCCTCCTCGCTCCCCGAGCGCCGAGGTGGGCGGCGGCCAGGGGATCGCGCTGCGCCAGCCTGCCTCCGCGCGCGCCGTGGCAGGCCCGCTGGTGGAGGCCGCTGGCAGCGGCGGCGGCCGACGGCACTCGGTAGGCCCTCTGGCCAGCTTGGCGCTGGTGATGGTCGAGAAGAGGTTCCCCGACGGCGGCGCCGTCACCTTGTCGAGCGCGCTCTCGGTGGGACAACGACTGGGCATACCGCGAGGACACTTCAGAGAACGCGTGCATGCTGTTGCTCACGCGACCTTCGTGGCCTCGCGAGAGCACGTGCTGTCCGTCATCGACCGCATGCTTGGCGCATGCAGGGCCTCTCGGGAGCAGCTCGGTAGTGCTGTCACCGCGCCATTGGTGTTCTTCCGAAAGCGCAAATACGATGGCACACGCATGAAGCTCACGACCACCGTGTCGCAGGTGTACGATGACGACGTCATCTGCGAGCACACGGTTGGCGCTCGCGAGGTTTTCGTCGCCAAGGGCCAGTTCGGCATGATGATGCGACGCAGGGCCGATGGTGGTGCTGCGGACTTCTTGCACGTGCATGGCACTGTGCCGACGCATCTTTGTGTGCTCGACGGCTCTTCGGCTGAGGTCGTGCACGCGGCTCTGCGCAGGCAATTGGATATGCCTTGCGACGGCCCCCTCGACCTGATGGCCCCCAGGCAGGTGGACATCGCGTGCTGCGACGCCGCCAGTGGCAACCTCCGAAACGAGCGTGCTTTTGCAGAAGCGTTCCCTCGGAGGTCTCAGCTGACCTTGTTGCGTCGGGCACACAAGAAGAATAAGGTCGCCGAGCAGGGGCTCATCGCGATCAGGCCATTCGACACGAACCTCGTTCGATGTCAAATGTCCTTGACGGGCGATCACCTTCTCGAGCTGAGACACCAGGCCAGGTTGATCCATGGAGAGCAGCTCGTGGTCAGAGGAGGTGTACCCCCAGCGGCAGCCACCGCGCACCGCGACGCCATTTGGGACCTTTACTTTGGTGGTTCAAGTGACCCAATACTTGCGTATCGCAAGGAGGTTGTTTCAAGATTGTACAATGGAGATATTCGCAAGCATGGCGTCATTGAGCACTATTGCAGAGGATGTTGTCAATCGCCCAAGCACACACTGTTATTGATGAGGAGGTTTGGGGCCCCTGCGCTGTTCGGCAGGATTGACGTTCTAAACAGAGCCAACTGGGCTGACAAGATGCGCAGTCACCGATCCATTGGTGTGCCAGCGTCTGTCCATGGTATTCTGCAGGCAGCCTACTTGCGCGCGCTGCCAGGGCAGGCAGCCCGTGCGCCACGTGCTGTTGCTGCTGGGCCTGGTGGCGGCGCTCCTCCAGGGGATGCCGAGCGGCGTGCCGCTGGAGACGGCGGCGCCGACCCTGCTGGACCTCAGCCCTCGGCCGGCGGCCCAGACGGCGGGGACCCAGCATACCAGGACGACGCGAACGCCTTCAGGGAGCAGCACGACCAGCGAGTTGCTGGCAGCCGCGCCTGGATGCTCAGCGGCGCCGTCGCTGACGATATGTTCATCGGCTCGGTGCTGGCCGTGCGCGCGGACTCCTACGTCACGCGGCAGTTGGCCTCCAGCGGCTCGGCATTCGAGAAGCTGCAGCAGCACAAGGTGTCCCGCGGAGAGCCGAGGACATATCAAGCGTGGCTGGCTCATGAGGACGAGGACACCCATGAGTTGTTCAGAACATGCTACGAGTCAATCTTCAACGCAGCATCGTGGTCTCCATTGCAGGAGCATGCGGAGGCGGCGTCGCTGAAGGTTTACCGTTTGATGTCAAGGATGGGCGGGGTCGCATACCATCTTGTGCACAGGGCCAATCGGAATTGGCCGATGCCGTTGCTGTATGCCCTCAAGGAGCCTGCACATTTGCACGCTCTCGGTGCGACCAAGCCCTGCCTTCTGGACCCGTACTCCCTGGATTTCGCGAAGTTCTACCATGGGCGTTTGGGCTCGCAGGAGGCAGCGAATGAACTGAAGGGCGTCCTGGTCATGGCCGACATGGACACCGCCGACGTGGAACGGCTGCATTCGGTGAACCAGGGGAGTGCGCGCTTCAGGGTTTGGACACGCCGAGACCGTCGCAGAGGTGAGTGCCCATTTCACGGCGCAGTCGGCAAGTGATTTCGACGTCGATTCAGCACCTTGCCCGACCGACCTTCAAAAAGGCCTTGCCCCGAGGCGGAAGCGCCAAACGCAGGACCCGCGACGCGGTCGCAACAGCCTCCAGCAGTGGATGTGGCGCGCATTCGTGCACGTGAACGGCATGTACATATCTGATGGGGTTGCTGCAGAGTTGTCGGAGATGCATTCTCAGCTGGAGGTGCCTGAGCTTGATCAGTACAGGCTGCTGGCTGCCATTGCGAGGGATCGTCATCTGTCTGGGGAGCGTGGCTTTGACAGGCGTCGGAAGCCGAGGGTGTCCTCGGCGTCGGACGGCGCGCTAGCTCTCGGCATGGAGCCGAGCCGCCCTCGGAGCAAGCGTCCAGCAGCAGAGGGTGTCGCGCCGCAGGTATCTCAGTTCGCCAACGTTCGCCCGTCGATTCTGGAGGCTGCGGCGGCTGCTCGGGAGGAGGCCTCCCGCCGACGTCGCAGGGGGGGCTCGCAAGAGACCCGCGCGGCGGCCGCGGTGCGCGATGCTGCCCGCGCGTCCAGGCAGGCCAGCTTGGAGCGGGACGGCAGCCTGCTCGCGCTCGTGGATCGGGCCGCTGGCCCCGTCGCCGACGTCGAGGTCCAGGTCGATACGGGCGCGGTTCTCAGGTATCGCAGGCGCGCGCCGAACGTCGTTGCAGACGCCTGCCAGAGCTTTGGCGGCAGCAGCGGCGAGTCGGTGGATCAGCGAGCGTCGAGGTGGGAAGCCTTGCGCACGACTTTCACGAAGTCCAACGTGCCATGCCTGGGCAGAGTGGCCATCGACCGCAGGGTTTGCCACGAGGCGGAGACCTGCATCCACGAGGGCGACGGCATCGGGCTGCGGCTGATCGAGCGGCACGTCAAGTTCGTGTTCATTCTCCTTCGCAACTCGTTGCTTGGCAAGAAGGCCGCCAAGGCTCCCGCGCGCCTCCTTGGAGGCTTCATGCAATCATAGTAGCAGCAGCGTTCAACGAATGCCACAGATTCCTTGAAGGCTTAGGCCCTCAAGGACATCTCTTGGCCTTCGCTGGCGGTAGGGGGGGGGGGGGGAGGGGGTCGCATGCTGGGCCAGCCTTTGGGGACCTTCGGGAGGTCCCGCCCAGTGGGCCCCAGGGGCCAGGAACGAGCCTTTGCGTGCCTCGGAAGCCTTGCGATGTCCTCTTGGGGGCAGCAGACGAGGGGTGCCAGGGGGGTGGGCGATGACCTCAGGTGGCCAACTACGCTTGTGCGTTTCGGGGCCCTCTCACGGAGGCGTCGCCGTGCCAGCCCTTGGCGTCGTTGATCGCATTCGCGGCCTTCGAAGGCCGCTTCGAAGAAATGCGGATGAGGCCTCAGGGGGGTGCCAGATATAAGTTCGATTGGGCTTCGGGTTGTCTTAGGGAGCAGGGCAATGTGCCGCCGCATCTAGTCGGGGCCTCTTCGGGATCCCCACTGGCCCCCCTTTTGCTTCGAGGTCGCGCTATCGCCACGGTTCCTGCTTTGCAGCCTGTCTGGCAGAGGAAGGGGGGGTTGCTGTCGCAAACGTTCGCCGATCTCGCATGCAGGGGATGGGGCGGGGAGGTCGGCCCCCAGCGCCCCCGCGCCTGCAGCCCTGCGAGCCCCATCCCCGAATGTCCCCAGGAAGCCTTGATTTACAATCCAGCCTTTTGAAACAATCGACGGCCGCGTTTGTGAGGGACGTCAAGATCGCGATGGGGTTCCATCGCGATCTTGACGTGCCTCCGTTTCATGACTCAGGCCTTCGGTGGGTGTCGAGGGCCACCGTGGGGGCCTGCAAGGGGAGGGGCGCTGTGCTGCCGTGCAGGGTCTTTGGGCTTCGGAACAAGTTCACAGATGCAGATCCCTTGGTTTTGTAGGGGCCCTTATGGGGTTCAGAGGTTTCCTGGGGAGTTTTCTGGAGGGGCCCTCACGGGGCTCAGAGGTTTTTCGGCGGCAGCGCAGCTGTGATTGCATGAAGCAGCCAGGGGGGGGCTCTCCGATGAAGGCACTGCTGGCCAGTGGCGACGGCGTGCTCCGCTTCACCAGCACCACGGCCATTCAAGAGGCCGAGGCAGATGCCGCGGGCGGCTCGGGGTTGGATGTCGTTGAGTGCGGTGCTGATGATGATGGAATCGTTCATCGTTTTTTTTTTCATGTCGCTTTCGATTTCCAGAAGCCTTTCTCGCCCACGGTGGTCGAGCTGGAGAGGGACCAGCCCAGGGACTGCGGCGACATCTTGGGGGTGTCACCGATTCGGGTCGAGGATCCGAAGATGTTCTGGCGATCCCTTTGGGAGATGATCAAGAGCTTCGAGGCGGAGCAGATCAGGACGATCAGCTTCTGGCGGTTCGTGTCTCGGTCCAGGCAGGTCGCCAGCGTGGAACCATGGAAGCTGTACATCAGCCGCCAGACTCCCGAGGTCGACCCGCCTCGGCCCAAGGCTCGCCGACAGCGGCGCGCTGCAGGAGGGGGCCGCGCTGGGCGCCAGGGCCGCGGGCGCGGCGGGCGCGGCAGGGACGGGGGCAGGGCTGCGGCGCTTGCCGATGGCGATGCGAGCAGCCAGTCTGGCTCCAGTTCGAGCTCGTCGAGCTCGCCGAGCTCTTCGAGCTCGTCGAGTTCGGACTCCGACGACCCCGCCGAGGGCAAGGACGGCGGCGCCGAGGCTTCGTCCGATCCGGACGAGGACCATGGCGAGACCACAGAGTCCGCTGAGGGCGACAGCGTTCCCGAGGACGCTGATAGTGACGGAGGCTGCGGCGAGGACGGTGATGCCCCATCCCGCTGGCGGCGACGGCGGCGAAGGCGAGCACGACGGCGTCGCGGCCGACATCGACGGGGCGATAGCGGACGTCTTCTTCGGACCACCGTTGCCGCCGCCCCCAGTGCCGCCGCCTGCGGCGCCGCTTGAACCTCCACCTGCAGCGCTGGGCGGAGGAGTTGCGGGCGGCCCGAAGCATCTCGGCAAGGTGCCCGCTGAGATTGCGGTTCGCCACCGCAGCGGCATCATTCGATTTTACGGCACGACGAGCACCATGGTGGCGCAGTGTTTGGTGCCATCACACCAGGGCGAGGCTTCTGGATGCTTCCTTGCCCGAACATGCCGAGAGATGAAGTGCAACAGGGCGAAAGGCAGGTGCCTCGGCCTGATGCGCGCGTGGCTCGGCGTGACCGAGGAGACGGGGATCGCACGATGGGACCACGTCCACACGTGGAAGCCTGGCCACGCCGACCGCAGGGATGCGCGGCGGGACGCGCTGGCCAGCGGGGAGCCGTCGTTCAGGGCCCTGGCCGAGAAGGAGAGGGGCGAGAACGACGGCGACGTGGATGGCGAGCCGATCCGCGACCCTTGAGAAAAAGGAATAACGTGAGGCCCCTGATGGTACAATCGGGTCCTCATCAGGGTGCCGTGGGGCTTCCTCAGTGGTGTCTTGGGGCCTGCATGATATCTTGGGGGCATCTTGGGGTGCTTTGTGGCTTCCGCATGGGGCCAGCCGTAAGGTCTGTCTGGGTGTTTGTTTGGGGGCTGGCCTCGAGGCAGGCCGTGGGGCCTCATTGAAGTGTCGTCGGGCCTCCTTAAGGTGCCCATATGGTGCTCACGCAACGCGCGCTCACGCACTCACTCCCAGGCCCACTCGTGCTCAACCCACTCACGTTCAGACCCACTCGTTGTTTTCCGCACGTGGGTAGGATACGCTCTGTCATATCACAATCGGGCCGCGCGTGTTCGCCCTGCGCGTCCATGAAAACGGCCATGGCCACCGCGATGTAGCAGGCTTGCAGCATGGTCCTAAGCTGACTGTTGTTAGAGGGTTGGCGGGCGGGGACATGGTCGCACCCATGGCGGCTTCGACGAGGTGAGGGCGGTTAGCGCCTGGCGCGGGGGAAAGGGCAGAAGGTGCATTGCACGTTTCGTTGCCTCTCCCCACGCGCGGCCGCTGGTCGCTCCAAGCGCTTCCCACCCTCCATCTTGTTTTAGCTGCCCTTGTCCCCGCTCCGACGCGGCCTTTCCCGTCGGGCCGCTTGCATGGCGAGGGTGACGGGGGAAAGCGGAGGGGTATGCTCACAAGAAGGAAGAAGGCTATAGCCATGTCGAACCCAGGAGGGTGCTAAGAACAGCGAGGCGTTAAGCATCCTCCTCATCAGCATGCCCATCACCCTCCCCCTCATCATCATCATTTCCTCCTCCCCCTCCTCCTCCATGGCTCATCCTAGCGGAGCCTGCGGGCATCCGATGGGGCACTGTTAGCCCCTTCTGGCGCGTGCACCAGGGCGCCCTGGCCACTGGGGCCCGCCAGGGCCCGACGCGCAACACCGCGCGCAGGAGCTATTGCGAACGCCGCTCGGTCGCGAGCCGATGGCGCTCGATAGAGGTTGCTTCATTTAAATGAGGCGTTCGCCCATTGATGGTCGTCGTTGCAACGCTCTCTTCATCGCCCCCCTTGCTGGCGCGCGCGCCAGCTGCCCGAGCGACGCGCGCTGTCAAAGTCCAGGCGGCTGCTGCCCAATCGGTGCCAGCCGACACGGCAACTGGCAGTTTTGCGCGCGGGGTCTTCTGCAGGGCGGTGTTGTTCGTTGTTGCCGACGAGCGCGCGGGCGTTGAGCCCGCGCAGAGCGGCGCATCGCTCGACCATGTCAGCGCCGCAGCGTGCGGGCGCCAACGGGGAGGCCAAGCACCCTCTATCGTCAACCTCTGCGGTTCGCCGAGGACGTCGCGGGGGTTACCTTCCAATGTGCCCAGCTTCAGACACGTTTTCAAGCAATGTGTCCCCCAACGGCATCCAAGCCCAACTCGCGCCCTGCGGCGTTTTCATCGCAGTTGGTGCCCTGTCCGTTGCTTGCGGCCAGGCGCATCGCCTTTTAGAGGCACAGGCGCGCAAACGTTCGAACCTGTTGCGTTCGATTCGTTTGCGCGCCCAAGCACTGCTTGAGAGCTTCGCGCGGCATTCGGGCTTGCGCTGTAGTTGCGCGTGTCGCATGTTGGTCAAGCGCGCCGCTCCCGAGCGCCACCGTCAATTTGTCGTTTGCGCTTGCCGCGTGCCGACGCCCCGCATTGGGCAACAGCGGGTAGCCAAACGGGTCCCGCGTTTTTTTTTCCAAGCCATGCGGTTGGCACAGGAACGCGGAACGCGATTGGCAGTGTCCGTGCGAGGGAACGCGCTGCTATGTCGTTCAATCTACGGCGCGCAGGGTCAAGCCAGATATGGATTGCGCGGCTGCGCAGTTCAATGGCGCCCCAGCGCAGCGCGCTTACCCGACGCGTGCGTTTGCAGCCGCGCCGGCGCATTTGGGCGCCATCGTGCCTCCATCCTGGCGCGTAGTTGCCCAAACTCTTACGGGTTCGGCCAATCGTGGCTTGTTCCCACACCCGTTGCCCACCGTTTGTTGCCGATCGGGGCGGCGGCGCGCTCGCCGCAGTCAGCGCGCGAATTCGGCGCAGGCCGCGCGCGCCATCCACGCGGCGGCCGCGACCTCATGAAAGCCACGCCGTGCTCTGACACGTCGATGCCTTTGTTGTCGCGCGTCCTCCTGCTCGCTACAGAGCTGTCCTTGTATTGCCCATGCTAGATTGCGTTGCCTCGCCACGCGCCCCGTCCATGCGCCGCCCTTGCCACATTAAACTGCAATCGCGCCAGTTGTGCGGTCGGACATCGGCGCCATGGGCAACGCATGGGCCTACTTAGCGCCGCCCGCTGCCCCCTGTGGCAGCCGATGCCAGGACGAGTGGCGCAAGCGTCCTTGGCCGACCCTTGCGCAGTCAGCTTTGCCCCACGCAGAATGTCACGGCCGCGTTGGCCATGTTTGCCCGTGGCAATTGGCGCCGCGAGCGTTCGCGCTCGTGCGCGCAGGTAGCTTTGCGCGCATTCCGCAATGGTCGCGTGGGATCTGCGCGGGGCCTTCGCAACCCGTTGCGTTTCATGGGCGCCGCCGCACGTCGCGTTTGGCCCCGCCATGTGCGCCTGGGCGGGAGTGGGGGGGGCGGCGCGGGTGGGGTGGAGCGCGCGCGTGCTGGCAGGGTTGGGTTGATCGTGGGTGGGGGGGGGGTAGCGCAGTGAAGAAGCGTGGCGCGCGCGGCGCGGGACGGGTGCGCGGTGGTCTTGCGCGTGGCGGCGGTGGCGGTTGGTGCGAGCTTGCGCTGCGCGAGCAGGCGGGCGCGCGCCCGCGGCGGGCGCTGGCGGGCGTGTCGGCGCGCGCGACAACACAATGCGATGGCTCGGCCGCGTCCTCTAAGCCGCGCGGGGGAGGGGGGCGGGCCGCGCGTCGCACTCAACGGGCAAAGCCAGTGGTTGACATGGCAAAGAAGAGCAAGCCAGAGCAGGGCCATGCGACTGACGGGAAGAAGAAGAGCCAGACGGCGGAGCATGTTGGCGGGACGTGGCAGATCTGCAATGCTGCTCGGCAAGCTTGCTGCGCGCGCGCCTCGCTGGCGTCAGATCTGCCACTCGCGCGCGGCGCAAGATAAGCATAATTACGGGACGGGTGCACAAGCTGGAGAAGGACACGGCGACCCACAAGAAAACGGAGCCAATAAGGACACTGCAACTACGAGCACGCCAGAGAGGGTGCAGACGACTGACGGGCAGAAAAAGAACCACACGGCTGAGCACGCTTGCGGGAAGTGGCAGATTTGCGTTGCTGTTCTGCAAGGCTGCGGGGTGCGCGTTCTGTCGCAGCAGCAGGTCTGTCACGCGCACGCGCGGCGAAAAGACTGAGCATAGTAATAGCACGATGAATAAGGACAACCCAGAGAAGTGCCACGAGACCGACGGGAAGAAGAAGAAGTGCAAGACGATTGTGCAGAACTGACGGGACGCGGCAGATCTGCGCTGCTGCTCGGAAATTTGGTGCGCCAGCTGCGGCACAGTAGAGGGCGCCGCGCGACAGTTGCGCGCTCTGCCGCCGACGAGGCCAATCGCGCGGAGCTGTGGAGGCCGATGTCGCCGACACGCGCGCGCGCGCGGTTCGCCAGTCTCCGACGGCGGTGCGGGCGACGCCGTCATTCACGAAAGGCTGTTCCTGCCGTCTGGCGTCGATTGGCAAGGGGCGCGCCGCTCGCGGCGCGCGTTGTCGACAGCAGCTCGCGCGGCAGTCTCGGCAAGGGAAGGCCGCGACGTGGCTGGCGCGGCGGCCGATGGGGGGTGGTGGGGCGCGTGGAAGCGTCATCGGCTTGAGGGCCTGGGTTCGTGCGCTCGCCGCCTCGTGCAATCGTGCCGCGCGCGAAACGGCATGGCCCCTTGCTCGGGGGCAGCGCCGCTTGTGCTTCCACTGCGCCATCTGGCGACTTATCGGTGTCTTGGCACCGCCGAGGCGGGCGGGGCGCCGTGCGGGCGTCTCGTTGGCCTCTGTGTACACTGCAGACTTGGATTGGGTGGGATGCGAGTGCGGCGGGGTGGGGTGTGGGATGTGTGTGGGTGGGGGGGGGGGGGGGGGGCGGGGGCGGGCGCGGGGGGTGGGGGGTTGTTTGTTGGTTTGGTGTAGCGCGTCTTCGGGTGCAGGCGGCGCTCGCTCGGAGTCCAGCGGCGGCTCATCCGAGTTGCTCGTCGCCGCGCAATGCCAGCGCCCGCCCGAGCGCCGCCGCGCCGCGTGGGCCACTGGGCGGGGCGGCGCCCATCGGACCCGCACCGCGAGCTCGTCGCACCCGTCGCGCGCGCCATCGTACCCCCATCAAAAGTCATGCCCGAAAAGCGCCCAGGCCGACGCGGCCATCAGACCCCCATCAAAAGTCATCAACCGTCATCACCGAAAAGCTCCCAAGCGGGCACGGCCATCAGACCCTCATCAAAACCCATCACCCCCCTATCAAACCCCCATCAAAAGTCATCACCGTTTTCCTCCATCAAAAATCATCAAAAGTCATCAAAAGTCATCAGAAGTCATCACCACACCGACGCACAGGGCATCACGGGGCATCAGAAGTCATCAAAAGTCATCACCGAAAAGCTCCCAGGCGGACGCGGCCATCAGACCCCCATCAAAAGTCATCAAAAGTCATCACCGAAAAGCTCACAGGCGAGCACGGCCATCAAACCCCCATCAGAACCCCATCAACAGTCATCAGGCCCGCTAGTCGCTGCGCCACCCTCCCCCTGGCGGCCCATCGGCTGTGCGCCGCGAGACCCCCCCTCCTCCCCCATGGCCTTCACCCTGCACCCTCACCAGGGCGCCGCTCCCTCTCTTTCCCCAGCGCCACCGCGAGGCGCTCCTCCTCCCCTGCGAGCGTAGGGCCATCGTGGTGGCTGGGTGGTGGGCGGGTCGTGGCGGTTGCCGAAGGGGGTGGGGGGGGGGGGGGGGGGGGGGTCGGGGGTGGGGTGGCGGCGGGGGGGGGGGGGGGGGGGGGGGGTCTGGGGCGGAGGGAGGGGGGGGTGGGGGGGGGCAAGGCGCTGCGCGTGCGACTCTGAGAAGCGGAGGTCGGGGGGGGGGCGAGGTGCGGGCGCGGGCGTTTGCGTCCGTGCCGCTGGGCGCTGTGGTGGTGGTTGAACGGCGGTGGTGGTGGCGAGCGCACGGGGTGGGCGGGTGGGGCAGTGGGTGCTGGTATGCGTCTGCGTGCGCGTGGGGGGCGGGGCCCGTCGGCGCGCCAAGCGCACGTCGGCGGGCGCTGGCGAGCGGCTGCCTTGGGGCGCGGGGTGGCGTCATGGGCTCCAGCGGTTGGTTATTCTCTGGTGAGGGGGGGGGGTAGTCGGGGCGCTGCGCGATCGGGCGAACCTGTCGTAGCAGTGGTGGCGGCGAGAGAAGCGTTGCGCTCGACAAGTGGTGGTGGCGCGGTGGTCTGGCGGAGCATCTCGAAGTCGGTTGCCCATTAGAAGATTGGGGCGGAGGTCTTGAATTTTGTCAACCTACCCCCCCCGTGCACTGTCGGGGCACGGAAAATATGCCCAGCTGCATTTTCTGCGCATGGCGCAGTCCGACTTGCGGGCTCGGCCCGCGCGATAGCCATCGGTGGCCATAGCGGGCGCGGGGTGGGCGCGAAAATTCGGAACCGCTCTCGGTCGCGAACTTTGCTGCGTCGTCGCGGCCGACGCCGCGGCTGGCGCTGACGCGTGCGCGCGCTTCTTCTCTCGAGCAGGATGCGTTGTCAACGCTCGCGGCGCGCTCGCGCGCGCGCCATCTGCGTCGCCCGCGGCTGTTCCTGGATGGCGTTGCTGCCCAGGCTCGGTCACGGCTGGGCGCGCCTTTGCCCAGGCGTTACCCAATGGCGCGCCCGCGCCCGAGCAGCTCCTCGCTGGCCGCGCGCGATCAAAGCCCAGCCGCTCGGATCCGAACCCGCATCCGCGCGCGACGCGGCGGGCTCCGCTGCTGAAAGGCGGCCCCAGGTGGGGCAGCGTGGGCGTCGCCGCGCGTGGACCCGTACTTCAGCGGGGCCAGCGCATGAGGGTGTCGGCCTGGGTTGGGTTGGACCCAGAAGCCAACGCCCTGGGCGACGCAATCTCAGCGAGGCCTCAGCAGGGGTGGCGCCGCGCCGCGCTTTGCGCGCCCAAGGGTCATTGCTTCGAACGTAACCAATCCCGTGCAGTGCCAGGGCCTTGCCCATCGCTTTGCCTTGGGGCTGGCCCGTGGGCCAGAGCCGCTAACGGTGCCAGTCGCAGCGGGGCCAGGGCTGCGTGCCTTCGGGCTGAATTGAAGCTGTCTTTTGCCGCCGATGGGTTGGATGCTGCTTCTCCCGAGCAGGGCCCCAGCTGGAAAGTGCACATTGCATTTCGGCAGCGCCAGTGGCCATTGCAGCCGACGAGGCGATGCACAACAGTGCTGCGCTTGGGGCGTCCCGCCACGCGTCGGTGGCGCCCACTGGCCAGCGCTGTGAGCGGCGCCAAGCCCGAGCGGGGCCAGGGCTCGATGGCGCCGCCATGGCTTCGGGCGAGCTCAGCACGCGCCCTGGAGGACGCCTGCGGCCGCAGGGTCCAGGCAGAGTGGCCACGCCAGGTACAAGGCAGGCGCATCGGCCTGCGCCTTGAACGCGGCCATGCAGTGCCACAGGCGAAGGGCTTCGCCTGGATGGGTGCGGCGCCAGTAGCCAGCGCCCTGGCCGATGCAATGCCCGCATGGCCAAGGCTGCAGCACATCGCGCCGCGCTGGGGGTGGGGGGGTGGATCACGAGGGCAGCGCGTTGAGCTGGGCCCGCCTCGAGCTGCGCCTAAGCTGGAATGCCCCGCCCAGGACTGGCGCGGTCAAGTGGCCCACGGCCTTGACAGAACCGACGCCGCAGGGGCCAAGGCTTTCTGATCTCGCATGCTAATTGGCGTGACCACGGGCCAGCGCTTTGGACGGGTCCGACACTGCAATTTGCAACGCGTTGCTGGCTTCGCGCCAGATTGGCGGCCCCAAGGCCAAGGCCACGAACGAACCCCATCCCGAGCGGCACTCGGACTGGAGGGGTCCACGCCCGAACTGTGGAGGCCCATGCCCGCTCGCGTCTTCAGCGGGTCCAGCGCCGAGTTGTGCCATGATCCAGCGGCTCCGCCATGACGCGTCTGGTATCTGAGCCGTCGCATCGCGCGTCGCTGGCCTCGGCGATGCTGTTGCTGAAACACCCCGCGCCGAAGTGGGCTCGCACTAGGGCCCATGCCTTCAGCGAAACCTAGCCCGAGCGCGGCAGCGGCGGGGGGGCTTCGCCTGACTTTGCTCGGACCCAGCAGCCAACGGCCTGAAGGGGCGCCATCCTTCGCAGGGCCAGGGCTGGGTGCCCTTGCCATGAGCTGGCGCTGCTCAGCGGCCAACGCCATGCGCGAAACCATCGCCGAACGTGTCCACTGTGTGAGGGCCACGCCCTGAATAGAGGCGGCACCCAACACCCAACACCCTTGACGACGCCAGCCCCAGAGGGGCCATGGCTGGCGGGGCTCGCCTCGAATTGCCGAAGCCTTTGGGGCAAACGCTTTGGTCGAATCCAGCCGCGCGCGGGGCCAACGTTGGGGTACCTCTCCCCCGCTGGGGCTCTGCGTCGAGCATTGTGGTTTGGCGCAGTCGGCGCGCTGGTGCAAGGCGCGCGCGTTTGCGTGGCGGGGTGGGGGGTTGCGGTGGGGCAAGCGGGGTTCGGCAGAGTGGGTTTGGGGGTGTGCGGGTGGGGGTAGTGGTCGTGGTGGGGTGGTGGTGGTGCGTGCGTGTGCGGTGGGGTGGGCGTGGTGGGGTGGGGCGTGAGTGGGGCGGGTGCGTGTGTGTGTGTGTGTGTGTGTGTGGGGGGGGGCCATGGTGCGCGCCAGCGTCAGGGCCCTGCCGCGTGGCAAAGGCACCCGTGCATTGTCACAGCTGTGTGTGTGTGTGCGTTTACCGCACGGGCGCAGTGTTGCGACCGTGGTGCCCCGTGTTCGGGGTTCGCGCGTCAGCGCGTTGCGCGTGAACGCGCGTGGGTTAGAGTACACCAAACCGGTGGCGGTGGCGCAGCGCGCGCCGCCACTTGGGCAAGCGCCCCTCGTCTTCATGCCTCGTTCATCACAGTCGTAGTCAACATGGCCACCGTTATCAAATATCTAGCATTAACCGTTGCCTCCGCATGCGTTATCTACAGCACGCACGTAGTATCCCCACCGCCATTAAGCACGAACATCACTACACCACCTCCACATTGTTGCCCAGCACGTCACCGCAATCAGGCCGCAGCCGTTCGGGTCTTGTGATTGTGGCGGCCACCAGGTTCTGTTTAGTGTTTTCGCTCGGCCACGTGCGTTTGCGGCATGGCCATTGATTGCTCTGTTGTCGGGACTTTGAACCTCGTGATAACTGACGCCAACAAACCGACGGGCTACGAGTGTAGGATAGATAACGTTGACATCAAGTGTTCAGTGGTGATCATGGGCCCGCAGTACCGCGACCCGCCCGCACCGACAGACCTCGCGTCAGCAGGCTCAGACCCTCCGCACTTGCCTGAAGAGCTTGCCAAAGAGGAGCGGGGCGCCAAAGATGTGGAAGCCATCCAGCCTTCTGTCCCCGCCAATATTCAGCCAATTTATCATTACGAGCATTTGGAGTACGAGTCGGGCTGGAGAGCTGACCAGGCGCACTATGATGCAGAGGACCTTGCGACAGGGGGTGCGCCTGAGGAAGAGAGCCGTGGGGCTCCGCACGTTTCGTCGCAGTCTGTTGCCGAGAAGCAGTTTCAAGAAGGGTGTCTGGGTGCTGCGCCCATGATGCCCGAGGCGGGTTCGCCTGTGCCGTCTCGCGTTTGCGCCGAGTCCGCCGATGCGTTTGCAACAAAGGAGGTGGCAGGCACGCCACTTGCACCTTCGAGGCGGCCGCCTCACGGTGCCAAGCCATCTTCAGAGTGCTCCATCATTTCAGATAGCCCTCCGAAGCCGCCCACTGCAGGTGGCGACCTTCAGATGTCATCAGCCCTTTCTTCCAACGGTGCAGGCGGATCCACCGACGAGCATGCGCCTGCAAAGGTGGGTGGCTCGCGCGCGCCAGTGACACCCACTAAAGGTAGTGGCAGTAGGCCGAATGCCTCTCCCTCCAAGCGCCGCTGGAGCCTGGCGCCAGCCATGGGCGTGTCAGCCTCGGGCGGCCCTTGCGCTGATAGCAGCGCCAGTGTGGTGCAGAAGCGCCGCGTTGGCCCTCTCGGGCCCGCGGCCGACGATTCGCAGGGGGCCAACTTAATGGCGCAGCTCGGGCAGGTACTTGCACCTGCGAGCCAAATAGTTCGAGAGTGTGTTTCGCAGAGCTTCTGAGTTTGCGTGATTCGCCAGTGCAGTTGCCGAAGCAGCGTTTCCTTGATGACGACGGGCGGGAATACGACGATGACTGTAGCGGCACTGACGCCGACGATGAGGATAGGAGGTGGGCGAGCTTAGTGAGCCGACGACGCACAGCAGCATCCACATGATATTTTAAGCCGCGTTGGCCTCGTGCTGGCATTTTTTGTCCAGCGCCCGAGAGGCGATCCAGTGTAAATCAGTTGATGGCCAGAGTGGTCCGATCAGCATTGCGCCCGAGGTCGAAGGAGCTCCCCGCATCTCGATGAAGTCTGGGGCGGCACTGCCGCGTTGCGAGGGCTCGCAGCTGGAAGAGGTTGAATTCAATATGCCACCTCCGCAGTTGTAATATCCCTTCTTTCTTCGTGCAGTCCCCTTCATCGTGCACACTGTGCTTCTCTCTATCCTTCGCCCTCCGCCGCCACTCCTCATGCCTCTCACCCTCGCCCTTCTCACTCCTTTCCCTCCCGACTCCTCCATGCCTCTTCCTTCTCCTTGTCGTCGGACCCCCTGTCGGCCGATCTACTGTCGCCCTTTGGTTTTTGACCAACCCCCGCCCGCTCCTGCATCCTTCGCCGTTTGGTCCGATCTGGCTTTCCACCGGCCCCGCCGGCCCCTCAGGGGCTCTCATCGGCCCCTCAGGGGCCCGCTGCTGAACTTACAGTGAGCTTGATTTGGCAAAATCGGGTTTTCAGGTAGTCAGCGCATTGCTGCGACTGCCGTCGGCGTGTTCGAAGCGCCGTCCGTTTTGCCGTCCTGGATGTTCTTTGCCTCGGTTGGTCTTGATCCGTCTTAGGTCGGAGGAGGGGCGCTCTGTCTTTGGTGTCGCCGTCAGCGCCGCCGACCTCGCTACTTGAGTCCAATGTGCCACAGGGCCTTCCATATGAAGACAGATGTGCGCGGGAGGCTGAGCAGAGGACGAGTGAGGAAAGGAGGGGATGAGAAGGAGGATGCGGAACGATTGTCCAGCGTCTTTGATAACGCATCTGCCAGATAGGGAGGAGTCTCAGTAGCGCGCCAGGCACTTCGAAACCCTATCAGTGTCTTCAACGATGGTACACCGATGGTACTCTTGTGACGTCAGGGGTGGCCAACGTCAGATGCACCGTCGGTGTCCAGGGGGTCCCGCGGCTGCCTCGGGCAACCTCGGGGAGCCGTATAGATTCTTTGAGTGGGTGGTCGTTGCATTGGAGTTTGCATCGTGCGGCTCAGGGCGGTGCTTAGGTCACTGCCAAGAGCTCCTGGACAATAGCTTCGTCGTGTCTTTAGCCATTCTTGGAGGAGTCTTGGGCCATAACAGACGCACCAGAGGGTCATTTGGTATTGCTCGTGGGGCGTTCGGTTATATGTGAGATTACGCTTGTGGTTTCTAGAGCAGGGCCAGGAGCCCCTCTCGGCCATCGTTGGGCGCCTCTTGGGCTGCGACAAGGCTTTCGACGCTGAGGCGCAATGAAACCGCAATTGGCCATCTCGATGGAGGCGGCCAGACATCCATAGGTACGACATGCTAGGACGGATATTTGAAGCCACGCGTGCAATCAGTTTCTCCATGTACCCCTTCTGAGAATCGAGGGGGGGGCAATCTGCGCGTCCGCGTTTGCATTGCTCTGCATTGCCAGAGCAGCTCGGGGCAACTCTTGCGTTGGATTTGCTCGCACTCTTGGGGTGGGGTGTAGTTCGTCCCTCAGCGTTGCGTTGCATTCAGGTGGCGGTCCCACGTTTGCATTGCATGCGGTTGCTGAAGTATCACGTATCCCCCAAGCATAAGCACAGTCAGGCTTGATGCTCTTTGCGTGCTAGCCGTTTTGGCTCGGAGGTGAATCTGCCCCGGGCAGCCGCCAAGTTTTTTGGTTTTCGCGGCCAGCCACAGCCGCCCAGGAGTGCTTCGACTATCTGGCCGGAGCGGCAGCCAGCGATGGGCAAGCGCGCTGCTGCGCAGCCGCGCGCGGCGAGAGCCCCCCGTCGCGGTGGTGGCGCCAGGGGCAGCGCCGCCGCTTCGGACAGCGCTTGGTGCCAGCGCTGCGAGGTGCCCGTGGACGTGGCGACGTCCAAGCGGGGTGGAACTTCCACAGCTCCGTGGCTAGCCTGCGACTGCTGCTGGCTGACCCACGAGCGGCACTTCAGCGGGGATGCCGCCTGGCCCGACATCGTCGAACGCTGCCGCGAGGAGCCAGAGTTCAACGGCGACTTCGAGGCTCGGGCCGCAGCAGACATGGATTTGGAGAGCCAGATCGCCGCAGCAACGGAACGTGGGAGCGTGGAGGTGCACGCGTACTACGGCCAGGAGGTCAGCACCAGCATGGTGCAGCTCACGCCTAAGCAGTGGAGCACGCAGGTGGTCCCGCGCGGGGTGGTTGGCATGACTCCCGAGAGTTGCGACCAGTACCAGTCTCGCGTGCCGTCATCTTGCCAGCCAGGGGTGAACACGACGGGAGTGATCGTTGCGGACCCAGAGCACCCGTACGTCAGCATCAAGAACTACACGAGGACGGAGGTGAAGATGGCAATAGTCAAGCTGACGCCCCAGCAGGCCGTGAAGACGGGTGCGGAGATGGAGTTTGTGAAGCGGGAGGTGACGAGGTTGCGCCAGAGTCAGGCGGTTGCCGTCAGAGGGTTCAGCAAGGTCCCAACGATCACAGAGTTGCAGCAGTTGGCTCACGCGAAGGCTTCTACATCTGGGATGCTTCCCAAGGCGCCGCCGTCGAAGCCACGTGGTCCTGGGCACTCTGCCCCGCTTCCGATCGAGAACGGCCGCGTGGAGGACGAGTCGGAGACCGCCACCAGCTCTCTAGGCGCTAGCGGCCGCCTGAACGCTGCAGGTGATGCTGTGCCAACGGGAGCTCCCGTGGCCAAGAGTCCAGACAGCCTTGCCAGCGGCGTGGGCCAGGGGGGGGGCGCCAGGCCAGCCTCCGCCAAGTCGGCGCCAGTCGCGTCGAGCTCGTCGGTGGTGCCCAGGGGCAGCGTCGCCTCCGCCTTGGACCGCAGTGGACAGCAAGTGCGGCGCTCCGAGTCAGGAGAGTTGCTAGATCTCCCTCGGGACAGGTCAAGGTCTCCAGTAGGGAGCGTTGCCTGCTCCGTGGTCGAGTCTGGCTCTGGCGGCAGGGGCAGCAAGGCGGGGCCCCCTGGTTCTGCTGAGAAGGCGCGCTTCGACGGCTACAAGAACGACTTGGTGATCCACGAGATCTTGGATGGGAGCCTCAAGGGGGACCGATCCTACGGCCTGAAGAGGTTCAAACCGAAGTCGGCCAGCCTGGCCGTGATGGCAGCCAAGCTTCATACGAAGGTGGAGGCGGCGAGCGCCTTGTCCAGCAACCTCGACAGCATGGAGTGGCCCCAGGTGGTCCATCACTTGAAGGAGCTCACCACGCAGGATGTAGAGGCGTCGACTTTATTTCGCAAGGCTCTCCTGAAGAGGTTCGTGAAGCAGGCCTTGAACGAGGACGAGATGGTGATTGAGGCTTTGACGCCATGGACGCCCTTCCCCGATGAGTTCGACGTCACCGCGCCCAAAGCTGCGTCCATGAAGAACCTCAGCACGACTGAGATGATCGAGATGTTGCGTGAAATCATATTGGGCGTCGTCGTGCTGCCCCAGTTGCTTGACGCCAAGAGGGTTCCACATCTGCAGCATTGTGGCAAGCTGCTCGCGGAGGCGTTCCACATCACGAGCGACTACCCTGGGGATATGAGGGGCTTCAGCGAGCACGTCGTCGCGCTTGGCATGCCGCTGCACCACTTGCCGAACAATGATCCCATGAGCTTCTCAGAGTGTGGGCCTTTCATGCCGAAGATGATCGCGCTGCTGACTGGCGTGTGCGAAGATCCCGAGTGGCACCCCTTGTCAGAAGTGATGGGCAATTCCGAGCCGTGGTCACACTACAAGGCGAGTTTCAGGCGCGCGGCCTCCACCGACATCCAGATTGCCCCCAAGATGAAGCAGATCGTCGACGACCTCGAGCAGGTAAGGTGCAACATGGACGGCATAGTGTTCATGCGCACGGTTGTCGGGGAGATCGAAGCTTGGAGAAAGACATGCCGCGGAGCATCGAAGTCGACCCACGTCGCAGAGAGCACCTTGTTCAAGAGGATGGAGTATGTCGCCAAGGAAATCCTGAAGCAGAGCGTGGACACAGTTGACAAGAAGGTCGGGACGGCGCTGCTGGAGGTGTTCGCCAACTTCGCACGCGTCAAGGGGTACGAGCAGGACACAGCTGACGATCCGTTTGATGGCATGCACCATGCCCTGGCCACCCACCTGGACCACTCTGCGAGGATGTGTGTCGAGAAGGGCTGGAAGGACCACGTCGAGAAGTACCTCAACGCGGATGCCCACGAGGAAGTGTTCCACCAGATCAAGCTGTTCTTGGCGGAGCACAGGAACGTTCACGTACCTGTGCCAGAGGACGGTTCTCTCATCATACGGGCCGCTTGCCACGTGATCCAGAACATCGGCCTCTTGACGGCTGACCTGAAGCTTGAGCAGGTGGGTTCTTGCGAAGCGATGGTCGCGGACGCGATCGACAAGCACGTCGTCGCCACTGAGATGATGTTCACAGTCGAGCCCTCGGACGCCACCAAGCTGGAGCTGGCAGCGCTCCAGGCAAGGCTGGCGGACGTCTACGCGGTCATCGGGGTTGCGAAGCACGCCAGGGAGTTCTACGAGACGACCGCCGCCAGCACGGTCGAGCTTCGCAAGCCCTGGGAGAAGCTCGACTCGGCGCTCGGGGCACTACCAGCCAAGGAGTCCGAGCAGTACGACGAGGTCTTGAGGACGAAGTTGCAGGCCATCAGCTTCGAGGAGTTCACGTCGACGACCTCGAACTGGAAAGAGATCGGCCTGCATCTGGCCACCGAGTACTCACAGAGCACATTCGAGAGCTTGGTCGAGAAAGGCCAGCTGACGGCCCAGGGCCTCAAGAAGATCGCGGGTGGCATGCAGAATGGCTCCAACTACCTGGACGGCTACAGCGGCAGCCTCGAGAGCTTCGACGAGCTGATGGCTTGGATGAAAGCCACGTTGTTCAAGCAGCTGGGCCTGGCGACGAGGCTGAAGCAGTCGCACACAGAGCTCCTCCACCAGCTGGCTGAGCTCGAGGTGGAGGTGGCCAGCCTCAAAGTCTCATCGGAGAAGTGGGCGCCCATCCGCGACGAATGGAAGTCGTTGCTGAAGATAGCGGATATCACGCTCACGGCGGCGTCGTTGGCCCAGCTGCTGAATGATAAGACGAAGAACGACGGCGTCACCAAGGACGGCCTACAGCGTGCCATCGACAGCATGCAGGGCCGCGCGGTGGCGATCACCGACATCCCGCAGGCGCTGTGGGAGGCGGCCCAGCAGCGCCTGTCGCAGCAGGCGCGACGGCGCCCGCGGGCGGCCGCTTGAGGAGGAGGAAGAGGAGGAGCAAGAAGAGGAGAGGGAGAAGGGAGGAAGGAGGACAAGGAGGAGGACGAGGAGGAGGAAGAGGAGAAGGCACGGCAGCACCAGGACGAGAGAAGACGGCGGCGGCTCTGCGGCAGGAAAACCTTTTTTCTGCCTCCCGTTGCTCTGCTCGCTCTCCTTACTTCCCGCTGCTTCTCCTGCGCGTCTCCTTTCCCTCCTTCCCCCCGTTCCTTCCCTTTCTCCCCCTGCCCGCTTCCCCCTTCCCCCCTCCTCCTCCTCTTCCTCCTCCCTCTCCTCCTCCTCCTCCTCCTCCTCCTCCTTCTTGCCTGGCTCAGGCTACTTATCTGGCCCAGCCTCGGATGCGATAGACGTCGACGCTGGCGTCGACCCCGCCTCGGGACCGAAAATCTTTGAAGGCCAACGCTGCCATGCCTGATTTTAGGCGCCTCGGCTGGGCGCGAAACGGCCCATGGCCATTCGTGAGGCCCCTTGGGGGGGGCCATGGTGCACACCCTGGACACCTCAGTAAGGCCATCATAACCCCATGGCACATTTCCTCCATCAAATGTCATGTCAGACCCCACCAACCAATAGACTGCCACGGGAACTCTCAAGACTACGCGGTGCCAGCAGAAGTCAAGCTGGAGCCGCGACCGAGGCGCCCGTCGTGTTCAGCCAATGGCACCGACAGGCCCAGAACGCCATCAAGTTTTGGCGGATCGCTTACGGGCGCCAACACGGACCAGAGAGGTACGCCGCACTCGAGAGCTTGAGCACGACGAGGACGAGTACCCCTCGAAGTATACGTACACGGGCTGTGGGAGGAGCTCAATGCGGCCTGGCGCGAGCAGCTGCGGTAGACACGTCGGGCGATGTGTCTCCTGCTCGGCACGCAGCACCCCAGGCGCTGGCCCCCGCGGGCCCCGGCGGCCAGGCAGCTTTCAAGTTCCCGAACGTCTTCGACCTAGACGACCCTGGCGGCTACTGCCAGATTGTCCGCACCCCCCGGAATGAGCGCAAGCTGCGCAAGCTCTTCAACCGCAGCTTGCACGGGCTAGGTCCGAAAGGCCCGATCCGCGTTGGGGGCGCCGATGGAGACGAAGGGCAGGGCGCCGGGAGCGCCCCGGGCGCTCGCTTCCCGCCGCCCGAGGCAGGCGCGAAGGCCGGCGCCGGGAGGCGGCCCAAGACGCCCAAGACACCAGCGGGCGGGGCACCGCCCAAGAAGCCCCACCCCGCGGGAAAGAGGCTCGCCGCAGGAGAGATCACGCAGTCAGCGCAGCACGCCCCCCGCAACCGAGCAGGCAAGATCCTATGCTGGGATGCCTGCGCATGGATGGGCTGCCCCAAGGCCAGCCAGACGTGCGCGCACGCGCGCGAGGCCATCAAGGGCATGGGGGGCCTGCAATGGACCGTGCAGGCGCAACTGGTCAAGCGCGGAGCCGAAGGGCGTGGACGGGCGCGCGCAGCAGCTGCGCGCACAGGCCAAGAGCGAGGACGAATCCAAGCGAGCCGGGGCCGCCCAGGCACAGACAGGGGCCGCGCCGGCGCAACCCAAGACCGCTGCACGGACCCCACCAAGGCGCGAGGGCTGTGCTGGGCTGGAGGTCGACTGGAATGCCCCGGCGGCCTACGACGAGATCAAGTGCACCGCGATGGAGTACGATTTGAGGGAAGCGGTATCATTTTCGGTAGTGCGTTGCTGCTGTAAGGGGTAGCTTAGTTGTTTGGTCAAACGCTAGGCTCTCCCTGACCCCAGGAATGCGTGGGCTGTTTCCCTGCCCTTTTTTCCTTCCTCTTCGCTGTCCCTTCCTCTTGCTCGTCCCCGCTCAAGGTTTCTGGGTCAAGCTGGCCCACCCTGGGACCCAAAGGGGTCCTCCCTGCCTTGTGTTTCGGCTTTGCCAACGCCCGACATTTGTTCGGGCGGCGGCAGAGCCCGCTTGCGCGTGGCGGAAGGTGGAGCGCACGGCTGCGCACACGCATCGGCCAAATCCTCATATTCCCCATCTTCATCCTTTTTCGGTAGTGCGTTGCTGCTGTAAGGGATAGTTCGAAGGGAACGTTTAGTCTTCGGAGCATGTCTTGGGGGCTTCACTTGGCCGCCTTGGGGCCCACTTGGGATGGTTTCGGGCCACTTAAGAGGTCTCTCGGGCCGCCTTGGGGCCTCCCTGGGGCCGTTTACGGGCCTTCTTGGCTCGTCTCGGAGCCTTCTTGGAGACCGTCTTGGAGGCCTCTGGGGCCGTCCGAGGCTGTCGGAAGCTCGAAACGGCGATTGCTTTAAAAGGATAGTTGAGCAAGCATGCTAGCCAGCGTGGACCCCAAACAGCGCTGTATTTCACTGTGGAGGTGTAAGCTATAGGGTTAAGTTATGTCGTGTAAGCTATGTGGTGCGAGCTACGGAGGTGAAAACTATGCTGTGCAAGCTATGTGGTGCGGTGCAAGCTGGGCGCTGTGTGAACTGAGGGCGAACGCTACTAGGTACAAGCGATGTGATGTAAGCTACGTTGCAAAGCATGCGGTGTAAGCTCTGTGGTGACTATGTCATGTAAGCTCAGAACACGAGGCGCCCACGAGGCGGCGCGGGTGGCAACGTAGCGCAACCTCGAGGAACCCACCCAGCGGGGCGCCCACGAGGCGCCAACCAGGCGACACGGGCGGCTACTTGGCGCAACCGCGGAAAACTTACTCAGCGGACTGGGCGGCAACAGGACTCCCACGAGGCGGCACCGGCGGCGACGTGGCGAAGACCAAGCAAAGCCATCCATTTACTTCAGTCACCGACGTAAGAACTTCTGAGTGCCAAAATGGTTTGGCGAGCAGTGACTACCCATTCACTTGAGCCCCTCTGGGAACCTTCTGGATGTCCTTCTCCAGCATCTCGGAGCGCCCCAGCACCATTTCGGGCCGTCTTGGGTCCATCTTGGGCCATCTTGGTGGCACATTGTGGCCATCTCGGGCTCTCCTGGAGTCAAATGGGACATCTTGGAGACGTTTGGGAACCGTCTTGAAAGCCATCTTGGCCGTCTTGGAGACGATTTTGAGGTGCCTTCATGTGGCCGTCGGGTCAAGCCGATGGCCATTGGGAATTATTCTGAAAATATTGAAAAGATTAAAGCACTCAGCAAGCCCAGCATCCCAGTGATAAACACAGGGGGCGGCGGATTGAAGACTCCTACGGCGAATCACTCTCCCCCTTGCCTTCTGGAAACGAAGTCTTGGCGAAGCTATTAGAATATGTGTCTCCCAGCCATTGTGGAACCCCGTGGGGGAACACTTGGGAGAGGAAGTGAAATGAGTAGGAGTGGGAGGAGAAGAAGGAGGAAGAGAAGAAGAAGAGGAGCTCTTCGGCTTCGGCCCGTTTTGGCTCGGGCCCGTTTCGGCTCTGGCAAGTTTCAATTCCTGGTGGCGCCAGCCGGTTTCGGCTTCGTCCAGTTTCAGTTTCGGCCCGTTTCGGCTTTGGCAAGTTTCGGCTCTTATTGGCGCCGATTGGTTTCGGTTTCGGCCCTTAACCGCCTCGGCCCGTTTCGGCTTTAGCCCGTTTCGGCTTCGGCCCGTTTCTCAATCGGTCAATGTTTTTGTTGCGTTAGTTGTGGCGCCTGTTCGGCCACTGGTGTCATGAAATTGCCCAGGCGAGCGCATGGGACACCGGGTTTGTGATACTCCCCTCTCCTTGCCCCCGCTTTCGTCATCTTCGACAGGCGCCGTGGGCACCAAAGCTGTGATATCCAGGAGGGGGGTGTCCGCTTGGTTGGTTCGGTAGAGGGTGGCCTTTTCTACCCAGCTCCTTCCTTTCCGCTCCCACTCCACCCGTTCCGTTTTTCCTTACTGGTCCTCTCCCCTCGGCCTTGCCCGTCCCCGCGGAGGCAAACCAATGCGGCGGGGGAGGACGAGGAGGAGAAGAGAAGGCATTGGCCCAGGAGCAGGCCTCAGGTGGCAGGCCTTTGTGGGCCAATTCTTGCCCAGCGGTCACATTCTGCCACCGCCATGTCCGTCCCACACACACACACACACAATCTCATCTCAGGCGAAACGCGCCAGACCACCTCGCGCGCCGCAGGTCGGAGCGCAGAGTTGTGAGATTGTCTCACGCGAAACGCGCCGGACCAGCGCGCGCGGCGTCTCCGAGCTCAGCATTGGGAGGATGTCAGGCGAAACGCTCAATCCCGGCCTACTCGGAACCGATAGTTGTGACAATGTCTCAGGCGAAACGGCCGGGAGTTCCAAATTGTTTGGAGGATGTCTGTGCTGGGCCGTTCCTCGGGCGGCATTCGTTTTTTTCGCAATTCGCAACAGCGCCACGTTCAGCAAGTTGTTTGGAGAAATAATCAAAAACAACCAAACGCCCAGCATGCCGTGCACCCCTTTGGCAAGCCACAAGGGGCAGCGGATGTAGCGGCCTTCGGCCCATGCCGCCATTGCACTTGGGTTGGAGGTCGCAGGCTTTCTGGGTGTGTAGGGGCCTCTGGGGCCTCTTGGGAGTCTCTTCGGGACGGTTTTGCGGGTGTCTTGGGGCGTCTCCAAGGGGCCTTGTGGGCCTGATTCTGGTATCTTGGGGGCCTCCTGGGGGCCCCTTGGGGGCCTCTTAAGGGCTTGCTGGCGGACGTAAGGCGCGCAGTCTTGCGGCCCTCTTGCGGCCGTTTTGGGGGTCTCTTGCGGCCGTCTTGGAGCCCCTTGGGTCGTCTGAGGGCACATGTTGGGGCCTCTTCGGCCATCTTGGGGCAATCTTCGGGGCCGTGCAGCGTCGGAAGCTCGCAGAGGCGAGAATGCTACGCAAAATCATTCGAACCTCGGGAGAAACAATGATTTTGTCCTTTCGGTGCCCTCGTGGGTGACCTCTTGGAGCTCTCTCGGGTGCTCTTAAGGGTCACTTGGGCCGTCTGGAGGCCATCTTAGGGGTCTTGGAGCGATCTTCGGGCGACGCGAAGCACTCTCCGGCCGTCTTGGGGGTGGGCTCCTGGAGCCCTGCGGGCCCGCCTTAGAGCCTTTTAGCCTCTGGAAAAAGAGCGCGAGAAGAGGCGACAAGTGAAGTCCCGCAGAATCCGAGAATTTGGGGTCCAGGGCGTGCAATAGTCCATCCTCAGGTCCGAGGGCCGAGGGTTCAACGGATTTGACGGCACTCCACCTCGTGGCTCGCGGCACGGTGGGAGATAGGTTTCTTATCGGCGGCGAGACCTTGGATCCCTTTCTTCTTTTTGTGGGCCACTGTGTGTCTATGCGCAGGTGCTAGTGCGTCCGCTCGCCTCACTTCTCGCTTGCAATATGGAGCAGTGGTCAGAGGGTGCCACAGCAAACATGGCTGACGTGCCACCTGCTCACCCTTGGAGACAGCTCCACGCGAAGCATAGAAGGAAAGACTCATTATTGATTGCCCGCGAATCTTTTCCTGTGCAGACAGCCCGTAGCCGTGACGGTTCAAGAGAGCCCGCCAGTTCCAGCAGGGCGCTCGCGAGCCGAGGCAGCGGCTGCGGCCGCGCGGATGTTGTGCCGTGTGAGGTGCCGGCCTGTCTGCTCGCGCGCGCCGCGGGCGGCACCGCCGTGTTTACGACGTGCATTTGGTCCGCCAGCCGCTGCGGCAATCAGCGGGCCGCGTCGCGTCGGGCGACGAGGCGCGTGGCGCGGCGTTGGTGCGGCGTCCGCTGGGCCAGCGCGTGGAGGAAGGCGCGCGTTTGTGAGCCCGAGCGCGGCCCTCCAGTGGACTCCTGGCCACACCGAGCCGCCAGCTGCCGCTGCGGCTTTCCTAGAGCGCTTTTTCGACGACGACAACGTGCTGCACCTGTACGGCATACAGCGGGCGCTGCTGGCGCCGGAGGTGGAGGAAAGGGCCCAGGCAAGGGACGGCGTGCAGCACGTGGAGCTGCGCTGGCACATCGGCGGAGCCCGCCACCAGGGCCAGGGCGCTGCCCGCGGCAGGCGCGCGGCGCGCCGGCAGGCGGCCCGGCGGCTGCTGCGGGGCTTGCCAGTGGCAGAGGCTGCTGCCGCGCAGATGAGGGCGCAGCTGCTGAGCGGCGCGCGCGCCCGCCTCCGAGCTGAGGTAGTGGAGGACGGCCCAGTGCGCGGCAGCGCCCGCGCTGAGCCCTCAGAGGCGATGCACCGTATCTCGTGGCGCGTGCCACGCGCCGGGGGAGGCCCGCCGGCAGGGTTGTCGGCGGAGGGCGCCGGGCCCTGCGCCGCGGAGGCTCAGGCGCGCGCCCAGGAAGAACTGTTCCTGCGTGCCGAGCGCCTCCTCCGTCAGGCAGCCTCGCCGCATGCGGCCAGCGAAGAGGCCGAGCTTCACGAGGCCAGGGAGAGGCGCGAGGAGCACTTAAGGCAGGGCCTCACAGCTCTCTGCCACGATGCCGCGGGGGAGCTGATTGCGCGGCACAACGCCGTAATGCAGCGCCATCACATTAGAGCTCGCGAGGAGTGCGTCGAGCATCGCTCTGGGTTCCTGTCCACCCTCCGGTGGCACTGGCGGGACGAGGGTGGCGGGGCGCGGTCCAGCAGCACGAACGGCGCTGGGCCCACACGCAGGGCGGCGCGCGGCGAGTCCGCCCGCCGGATGCTCGTGGAGCAGGGCTTTGCCGAAGATGTGTCGGTCGAGGCGTTGAACCAAGCCGCGAGGGTCCGCGGCCTGGCCAGGGCCAGGGACGAGGCCACAGGCCCAGCCGCGTGCGCTTTCGTGGAGGCGCGGCCGCCAGAGGCGTGGGGCCTGGCGCTTCCAGAGGCGTGGCGACACGCGCTCGCTCTTGGCGGCGCGAGCACGGCGGAAGCGCTGGCAGCGTCAATGCGGCGGAGTCTGGAGCGGCAGGGCGACGCCAGCGGGGCGCCCGGGGTGCCTTCGCACTTGTGGGAGCAATTGCTGGACGCTTGTGCCCACGTGGCGTCTGGGGACGTGGCACGCGGTGCGCTGGCGGCGCTGGGCGGCCTGGAGCTCCAGCACGGCCCCTTCGGCTCCGCGGCGCAGCGCGAGTACTTCAAACACTTCAGGATGCTGCTCGCATGGGAGCGGGTTGGCGCGAATTTGGCTGCGATCGCGGAGGTGGGCGCGGGGGAGACAGGCATGCTGATGCCCAAGGAGAACTGCACCCTGCCGCACCTCGCGCTGAGCGCGAGCGGAGACGCCGCGGCGGAGCTTTTGCTGGCAGACGTTCGGGTAGGGGACGTGATGTTGGTGCAACCCGTCAGGGAGGAGGTCCCGCACACAGCTGCACACCCAGCTGTGGGGTCAGGGCATCTGGGCGTGGTAATTGCGATCTCGGTGACGGACGTCGGGTCTGGCAAGTCCTCCGGCAAGTTGTCCATTCGTTGTACGACGCTCACTTCGTCCGACCTGCAGGCTGACATATTTTGTGTCTTGAGCCTCTGTTCGGAGGTGTCCCTCCTCCGAACGGTCTTCGCCCTCCATGCGCTGGCCGGGCCAGCTCCCGCCCGCGACCAGCCGCGGCCTGGCAGGGTTGGGATCGGGCAGACGCAGTTCTCGCCCGCGATGCGCGCCATCTTGCTGGACAGCACTGACCCCGAGGGCCGCGAGCGGGCCATGGCGATGGCTGGCGCGTTGCCGCCGGGCTGCAAGTGGGCCGACCCCAGTGGCCTCGAGCGCTGCCTCGCAATGGTGTTGCGCGCGGCCGACGCCAGGGGCACTCCACTCAGCGGGGCGCAGGCGGGGGCTGTGGAGAGCTCGCTGCGGAGGTCCCTGACTTTGATCCACGGCCCGCCAGGGACTGGGAAGACCACAGCGGCTGTCTGCGTGGTTTTCGCATGGAGGCCATTAGGGCAAAAAATATCCAGCTGCCTGCGGCAAACCCCGCAAACGTGCCAGCACAGGAGCGCAGCAGGCAGGATATTGATGTTAACAACGTTCCGGCTCAGCGCCCTGTCTGCATTGGCCCGGGTCTCAAACGCCCCTTCCTTATGTCGGGCTTCGCTCTCTTTCACCAGTTATTTTTCTTATAGCTCCTTGTCGCACCCCGAGACTTGTCGGTAGGGCTGGCTGGGCGTTCCGTTTGAGATGTTTTGGCAATTTATGATTCTGAAGTTTAGAGAACAGCAGCTTCACGGATGGAGGTCGCGTGGTTCTCAGAATGTTGGTCTTGTCTTAGTGCCGTGCACATTCGTTTAAATGTTTTGTTCACGAATTTCACGGGTGGAGGGCGGGTGGTTTTCATAATTTGGTTATTACCTCAGCGTCGCACGCATGTGTTTCAAAAGTTTGTTTAGAGCTTCACGGATGGAGGGCGGCTGGATTTCAAAATGTGATTATCGCCATAGCGCCGCGCACGTTCGTCTGACGAGTTCGTAAGAGTTTCACCGATGAAGGGTGGTTCGTTTTCCAAATGTGGTTGTCGTTTCAGTTTCGCGCATCTTCGTTTCACAAGTTTGCAAGAATTGCACGGATGGAGGGATGTTGGTTTTCGTAATTTCGTTATCGTTTCAGCGCGGCACGTGTTTGTTTCAAACGTTCGCAGATGGAGGGTGGGTTGTTTTCAAAATGTGGTAATCGCCGTAGCGCCGCGCACGTGTGTCCGAAAATATTCCAAGAGTTTCACGGATGGAGGGCGGCAACATGTGGTTGCCGTTTCAGTTCCGCGTACATGCGTCTCAATAGTTTGCAGGAGATTCGCGGATGGAGGGCGGTTGGTTTTCAAAGTGTAGTTCTCGCTCTAATGCCACACACATTCGTCACAACGCTTTGTAGGAGCTTCACGGACGGATGGCGGGCGGTTTTTACAATGTGGTTGGTGTTCGGTTTGGCGCCGCACCCATTCGTTTCAAAAGTTTGCAAGATATTAACCGATGTGAGGCGGGTGGATCTCCAACAGTGGTTCTCGCTCTAGCGCCGTACGCACGCGTCTAACACATCCAAGAGTTTCACGGATGGAAGGCGGGCGGTTTTCAAATGTTGGTTCTCGCCGTAGCGTTTCCGACATTCGTTTTAAAGTTAACCAGGGTTTCACTCATGGAGGGCGGGTGGTTTTCAAACATTGGTTCTTGTCTCAGCGCCGCGCGCATTCGTTTTAAAACTTCGCAATAGTGTCATGGATTCAGGGCGGGTGGCTTTCAAAATGTGGTTCTCTGCCTCGCGCCGCGCACATTCGCTTCAAGCGCTTGCAAGACTTTCACTGATGCAGGGCGGATGGTTTTCAACATTCGGTTCTCGTCGTAGGGCCGCGCACATGCGTTTCAAAAGTTCGCAAGAGCTTCACGGATGGAGGGCCGTCAGTTTTCAAAATGTGGTCCTCGCCTCAGCGATTCCCAAGTGCGTTTTCCAAAAGTTTGCAAGAGCTTCACGGATGGAGGGCGGGTCGTTTGCAGAATGTGGTCTTCGCTGCAGCGCCGCGAACGTTCATCCGACATGCTTGCAAGAGCTTCACAGATGGAGGGCAGGTGGTGTTCAAATAGTGATTCTCGCTTTGACGCCGCGCTAATTTGTTTGAACATTGCACGAGATTCACGGATGGAGGGCGGGCAGTTTTCAAAATGTGGTTGTAGCTTTTTGCGCTGCGCGCATTCGTTTTAGAGGTTCTGCAGCAGTTTCATGGATGTGGGGGCGGTGGTTTTCAGAATGTGGTTCTCGCTTTGGCGTTGCGCGCGTTCGTTTTCAATGTCTGCAAGAGTTTCACGGATTGCCATGGATGACGTCCCAGAAATCGTGTTCAAGCACGAATTAGGACTGTCCGGGCGCAACTGTCACGTTGATTCGCGGCGTTGAAGTCCAAGGAGTGGTGTTTTGGCACAGCGGGGCCTTTTCCAGCTGTTCAAAGCCATCTTTGTAGGAGTTCATGAAGAGGGAGTTGGAAGGAGGGTTTCTTGCACCATCGGTGATGCGCCTTGGTTTTACACTTGTCTTCCTCCTCCTCTTTCCGTTTTCCTCTTTCGTCGTTTCCTCTTTCGCCTCCTCTTGAAGGGATCTCGGAATTTTATTGGGATCTTCTTTGGAGCCTCTTAGGGTCATCCTGGGTGCCGTTTAAAGGACCGTAGGGAGCATGATGGGGGTCCGTCTCGGTCCCGGTCCCAACCCATCTTGGACGCGATGCGTCCACCCAGCTCTCTCGCAGAGATTCAGCTGAACTATCTCGCGGAAATCATGACGGGTAGTGGTGGTGTGCTTTCTTAGAGTTTTTTGTGACGGTTTTGGGCTGTCTTTGGAGGTTCTCGGGAGCTTCTCGAGGTTCGCTGCAGTTTCCCCGAGGCGATCAATGTTGACTTTGGTTGTTGTCCTTTGGTTTTGCCTCCTGAGGGCCTCGCTGGAGGCCTCTTTCGGGCGCTGGTTTGGAGCCTGCTTCGGAGCACATTGGAACCGCCTGGGGCCATTGGGCCGTCTTGGGTTGGTCTTGGGACATCTTGGAGCGGTCGTAGATCGCTCTTGGGCCGTCTTGGAGCCCGCTAGAGGCCGAAGTGGCAAGGACAAATCATTAATAATGGTTTTCATAGCACGCTTCTTGTGGAGGAGGGCCGCTCCTGGAAAGTTGCTTGACACACTCCCTAGTAACAAGCATTCTAATTCAAAGGCGCCAACGTGCCGAAGGTACCGGATCCAGTTGCATTCGGTCCGTCCCGCCCCCCAATCCGCGCCTGAGCAGCGCTGTGCTTCTATAGCGCGGCGTGGCCGTAATGCTGCTGTTGCATTGTTTTTTGGACCGGAGCCGCCTGGGGGCTTCTGGGGAGTTCCCGAGGCCATCCGAGCCATCCGGGGGAGGTTCTTTGGGGGGTCTGGGTGTCTTAGGACAGACTTGACAGGGATAAGGGTGCACTTTCAGGATGTATTCCCCAGGTCCGTGTTTGAAACCCCGCTGGCGAATCTCATGGGGCTCTCTTAAGGCCAGCAGAGGACCTCTCGGGCATCTCTTGCGGCCTTGCAGGGCCCCCCGTGAGGGCCTCTCTGGGATATCGTGGGGCAACGCTGAATCTCATGAAGTTTATATCAGGCTGAAGAGGCGACAAGGGCAAAGTTCATTGTAACACAATGTGCATCAGCTTGTTTCCCTGGGAGGCTCCACCTTAGGGCCATCGTTGGGCCACCTTGCGGCCTTTGGGGGCCACCCCAGAGGCCAAGTTGGGGCATTTTGGGCTACTTGAGAATATCGAGCCACCTTGAGGAATGTATTTACCAGTGCTTGCCATTGCGGAGCCTGCCTTGCGACCACGGACGCCACAGAACCCCCAGCAATCCCCGTGAGCCGGGGTCCGCGACCAAGACGACGCAATAATATTGTCAGGATATCGGAACAGTTTGGACCTTGGGATGTTAGAATTGTGGCCAAGGGCTCAGTGGCGGATTGTGCGTGGCCGATTCAAACGTGGCCGCGGACAACCTGCACGCGAGCTTGGAGAGGTGGGGCATCAGTTCGCTTCGCTTCACCCTGGGCCAGCCCGAGCATGCCAGGGAGGGCGTGAACAACTTGCCAGCCGCGGCGACGGGAGGCGCCCAACGCCGCGCCGGAGGTTCTGCGGCCCAGGGAGCCACCGGCGCCGCGCAGAGGCGTTTGCTGGCGATGAGGGCCGCGGTCGCCGAGTTCCAGGTCGTCGTGACAACGTGCAGCTCTGCTGGGCACGAGATGCTGCACGAGGTCGGATTCCCACGAGTGCTGGTCGACGAGAGCACGCAGTCGGTAGAGCCGTCCACGCTGGTGCCTTTAGGGCACGGGTGTGAGCATTTGGTTCTGGTGGGCGATCCCAGGCAGTTGCCACCCACAGTAATCAGTGAGGAGGCGCGGACCGGGGGCCTAGAGACCTCTCTCTTCGCCCGGCTCTCTGCTGGATGGCTCGCCCGGCGCGACGGCGACGGCGAGCCCCGCGGGATCGTTGAGCCTGTATTGCTGGACGAGCAGAGGCGAATGCACCCGTCCATCGCGTTTTTCCCCAACCGCATGTTTTACGGCGGCCGCGTCAGGGACTGCGCGCCCGAGCGGGCTCCTATCCCCGGTATCCCATGGGCCGCGGCGGGCCAGATGAGGGTGCTTTTGGTCGACGTTGGGTCAGAAGCTGGGGCCTTTGAGGAGCAGGTAGGCACATCCTGGCGCAACTCGGCAGAGGCCGCGGCCGCCGTGGAGCTCGCGGTATGGGTCGCCAGAGGCGCCATTGCCGACGTCGCGCTGCTCACGCCGTACTCGAGCCAGAAACAGGCACTGCAGGAGGAGCTCGCCCGGCACCTTTCCGCAGACGGCGACTTGGACAGGTTGGCGACCGTTGGGCGGGTGCAAGTCTCCACCGTGGACGGCTTTCAGGGGGCCGAGCGCGACTTGGTGGTCTTCTCTGCGGTACGGTCGAACGACGCCGGCCGACTTGGCTTCTTGGCCGACGAGCGACGCGTCAACGTGTTGTTGACGCGCGCGAGGCGAGGGGTGGTCGTATTTGCTTGCGCATCCACGCTGGCGAGAGCTGGGGCGGGCATCTGGGCATCCTGGCTGCGATGGGTGACCGAGGTTGGAGCGGTCATCACGCTCGCGGAATTCCGCTCGTGCCGCTCTTCCTTTGTTGCGTCGAAAAAGTTACAGAACGGGTGCCAGATAGGCGCGTTTCTCACAGTGCAGGGGGATGCCGGGCAGAATATAAGGAATTCTAGATGCTTCCCGTAACCCCACCAGCTTCCGACGCCCTGCACACCTGCACGCTGGCAGTTCGATTCAGTCTCAGTCACCCCTTCCACCCGCCCGCCGCTGGGCCGCCGCGTGAGGCCTCGGCTTGCTGCTTTAGACGTGGCTTGCCCCCGCTGCCTTCGCTTAATTCGTCTCGGCGTAGCCCGCTTTGACCTGACTCGCCGCCGGCGCGCTCGCCCGCGGCCGCTGACTAAAAAGTAACCCCACCAGCCCATCCAGAAACGATGCCCAGAGGAAGTGCCCCGATCAGGGAAGTGGGCAGCACACAAAGGAAAGGTCCCCCAGTGGAGGCCTCTTGGAGCGTCTTGGGGGCCTCTTGGCGGTCCCGGAGAAAGTCTTGGGTGCCTCGGAGAGTTTCTTGGGGCCTCTTGGGGGTCTCTTGGGGGCCTCTTGGAGGCCTCTGGGGCGCCTGTTGGGGCCTCCTGGGGTCTCCTGGGCGCCTCTTGGGGCCCTCCTGAAGCGCTCTTGGGAGCCTTGGGAGCGCTCTTGGAGCCCTCTTGGGCGATCTTGGAGTCATCGTGAAGCCTCGGATGGCCATCGGAAGCGAAAAGGCGAGAAAGCCCAAGACATTGATTTTCCTTAGGTTTGGGAAGGTTTTTGGCCACTTCGGGGCCTCCTGGGGGAGCTCTTTGGCCACTTGGAGCCGTCTTGAAGCGGTCTTGGGCCTCATGGAACATCGTGGGAGCCATCTTGAGGCATCTTGGGATATCTCGAGCCATCTTGGAGGTCATCTTGGGCTCGCCCAGGCACTCTTGGAGTCATCTGAAGCAGTGCCCCCCCCCTGGAGGCCCAAATGTGGCCAAAACCTTTCTGTAAAATCAATGATTTTGACAGTTTCGCCGAGGCCTCTTGGAGCGTCTTGGGTGCCTCTGGGGGGCCTCTTGGGGGTCTCTTGGGGGTCTCTTGGGAGCCTCTTGGGAGCATCCTGGGGGCCTCTTGGGGGCTTCTTGGGGCCACATGGGGCCATCTTGGGGCCATCTCGGAGCCTCTTGGGGCCTCCTGGGCGCCTCTTGGGGCCATCTTGGAGGAGATCGATCCCAGGACGGGGGAATTAGCCTCCCCCCCTCAGGAGGCCAAAATGAGGCCAAAACCTTAGTAAAACCAATGTTGTTGGCTTCCTCGCCGAGGCCGTTTCGGACGCTCCAACGCGTCGGGGACCCCCCCGTCGAGGTGGGATGGGGGTAGGGGGAGGGGTAAACCCCTCCCCGAAGGGGAAGATGGAGGGGTAAAAGAGGAAACACTCTAGACCACCCACGCCCAAAGGGCTAGCGGGATCCGCACCAAAGGTTCACGGAGTCTTTCTTATCTCCGAACTTTCTGAATCGAACGCGGCACTCATTCTTGGGTTTGTTGGCTATCGGAGATCCCCGACTCCGTCGTGCCGCTATGTTCATATGTTGCATACGCTGGCACTTGGAAGATTTAACAGCAGGTAGCGCAAATGGCAAAGCTTTCAGGATCGGCAGATTCTTTCAATGGCTCTGGGATGGGGGACCAGACCATTGATAGTGAGTTCCACAGCGTTGTGCGGGGAGACTGCCGCTGAATTGAAACGTTTTTGCGAGCGGGGATGCAGTGGGCAGCTTGATGGAGGGTGTTTCTATTCGTCGAAAGCGCGCGGTTGTTCCGACCGGCTTAACGGGTCTCTCGTCATTCCCGGTGTTTCTTCAGTGGTTCTACAAGATACATGGACGGAGTTCAAATCCATCCAACATGCTTTGCGTTTCGTGCATCTCCACCAGCCAACCAGAAACGATGTCCAGGATTGTGGCTCGGATCGGGAGGTTGAAGGAGCGGAGGAGGATGAGACAGGAAGAGAAGGAGGGAGGAGAACGAGGAGGAGGAGGAGGAGGAGGAACAGGAGAGGAGGCGGATGAGGAGTAGGACGAGGAGGTTTACCTGATCTTTTGTTGTATGAGCCTCTCGGAGGGCTCTTCGGGCTATCTTGGGGTTCTCTTTCAGCCCTTTATAAGGTCCTCTTGGGATTCTGTCGGGGCAGTCTTGGTGCCCTCGCGGGGGGTTGTTCTGTAGGGTCGTCGGGCCTTCCTGGGACTATTTGTGAAGTTTTTGATGCAATCTTGGACGCCATGGCCCGAAAAGAGGCGTGGCGGAAATTCGTGTCCCCTCCCGTCGGAGGCCGAACGAATGCCTCTTGGGGCCCTCTTGAGCGGATGCTACCGGGGAGGTGCGGTGAGAGCGAGCGAGAGAGAGAGAGAGAGATCAAAGAAATTGAGTGCCAAGAGGCTGGGCGTGGAACTTGCCGCTTGCTTGGCTCAAAAATCCACGGCCCAGCTATTCCCCCCCATCCCACCCGCCACCGCTGCGTCCGCGGTCCATTGGAGTTCTTCAACATGGGCGTGATCTTTGCTTAGCGCCGATCAGTCCTCTGGGCTAGTCTAGCCGTCTGATGGTCTCCAGAGGAAGATCAGAGCCCCGCTGAGGTCAGGACAGGAGTATGAGTTGCACTATGTGTCTATTTCTCCCGGTAACTGCTGATGTGATGGGAGGGAGGTCAGAGTGGGCCGAACGGCCATTCATTGTCCCTCGGCGCGTGGTTGAAGTAAGGTTCCGCGGTGCGGATTGTTGTTGTTGTTGTTGTTGTTGTTGTTGTGGTGGTGGTGGTGGTGGTGGTGGTGGTGGTGGTGGTGGTGGTGGTGGTGGTGGTGGTGGTGGTGGTTGTTGTTGTTGAACATTATTAATTCTAAAGAATAATTATTGTTGGGACCCCTGGTGCGCGCCCCCCCCGCCGCGCCTAGGCCGCAGCCACATTTTCATCATTTTCGTGAGGAAGTCTCAGGCAAAACGGGGTATACCAGATCCGGTTGTGTTGTTACGATCGGTTTTCCCTTGCAAAAAATAAGCTAAAGTTGACATTTCTTGTTCTAACATAACCAAACTTCAAGAATCCCTTGCAAAAAATAAGGTAAAGTGGGCATTCGCGCGCGCAAGACGAAATCCTTCCAAAACCTTAGTTTTCGTAGCGATTTTAACATAAAAACATCAAAAAACCAATGGTTTTTCAAAAAAAAATGTCAAAATTTCATCCCGCGCGCTCTTGCGGATTCGTAGGAAACCCAACACTTTTTAAACATTTCTGTCAAACGGGCTTTTGCGAGCAACTTTTTCGAACTTCTGCAACAACGGTTGCGCACCTGCCAGGGCCATCATCCCTGTCAAATAATACCATGCGGGACACATTCGTTTTTTCTTCGCGCGCGCACGCCGTCGTCGTCGGCCGCGGGGCCCTGAATAGTAGCCACGGTCGTCCGCATGCCACGAAGTGAAGTGTCCGAACGTCATAGGGCGGGAAGCTGGGTGTGGGTGGTGGCGAAGAGTCGTTTGGAAATTTGGTAGAGCTTGAACCGGCCCCCCCACAAAGTGGGGGTATTGCCCGCCTCCTATGAAAACCCTGGCACTGGTGAGAACGGAGTGTCCCCACGTGCTAGTAATTGTTGTTGTTGTTGTTGTTGTTGTTGTTGTTGTTGTTGTTGTTGTTGTTGCGTTGTTTGTTATGTGTTTTTCGTTGTTTGTTGTCGTCGTCCCACCCGCGACCCGGCCCGCGACCCGCCCGCGACCCTCCCCGCGACCCGCCCGCGACCCTCCCCGCGACCCATTCGCGACCCACTCGCGACCCACCCGCGACCCGACCCGCGACCCGCCCGCGACCCACCCACGAGCCACCCGCGACCCATCCGCAACCCACCCGCGACCCGGCCTGCGACCCACCCGCGACCCACCCGGGACCCACCCACATTATCATACCGAAAAAAAATCTGCGCTTGCGGCGGGCTCGTTGTACAAATTGTAACATGTTTGCGCCTGCGGCGGGCTTCTGCAGAGCCGCGCAGACTGCCGACGCCCCCGCGCCCAACTCACTCTTATCCGCAACTGCGATGGGCTACGCTATCCGCTACCATTTTGTCGACTTGAGTTCGCTGGAGAATTCGCTCTCCAGACTTGGATCGGTGCTTTCGTCTCAGCGCTGGCCGAAGTTCCGATCGGTGATTCCGAATGGTGCTCTCGCCAAAGCGCCTGCCAAAGTTGATTGCGAAGGCCTTACGGCCGTTGCCGCCGACCCTGAGAGCGACGAAGATGAAAACAAGGGGGGGGCAGGGGGGAGGAGGTGAATGAGAGAGGAGGAGGGGGGAGAAGGATGTGGAGGAGAAGCAAGAGGAGGAGAAGGAGGCAGAGGAGAGCAGGAGGAGGGGGAGCAGAGGGGGGGGGAGGAAGGAGGAGGAGGAGGAGGAGGAGGAGGAAGAGGAGGAGGCCAGAGGCTTTCTTGGGACAGCCTGTGGCTCTCCTGAGGCCGTCTTGGGCCGTCCAGGGCTCCTCTTGCGCCGTATCAAGGCACTCTTGGAGGCCTCCTAGGCAATTTAGGTGCTCTCCTTGGGCTGTCTTGGGGCAGTTTGGGAGCCCCTTGGGAGCCTCTTGGGGCCTCTTAGGGGCTTTTTCGGTGCCTCTTGGGGGCCTCTTGGGGCTGAGAGCTCGAAATGTCTTGGGGCTGAGAGCTTGAGGGTTTCTTGGGCCGTCTTGGCGCGTCGGGAAGCGGAAGAGGCAACAGCGCCAACATCTTTCAAAAACGTACGGGAAATCCATGAATTTTGCATCTTGGGGCTATCGTGAGAAAGCTCCTGGAGGCCTCTTAGGGGCGCCTTGTAGGCCTCGTGGGCCGTCTGGAGGCCGTCAAGGCGTCTTGGACAGATCGTTCGGCGATTCGGGGTTCTCTTGGACTCTTGGACTGGCTTTGGGGCCTCTCGGGGCACTCTTGGCCAGTCATGGGGCTCTTTTGGGCTCCGGGACTCCCACGGGGGCGTCGTATCTGACCCCCCCCCCCCAGCGGGGCGTTTGACCCCCCCACCCCACCCCGGGACCCCCCCGCCCCACAGCGGGGGAGGGATCGAAGGGAAAGGGTCTCCCTTCGACTCAATTACGACGTTGCTTATTTTCGCTTTGGCTGGCGCGCTGATGAGGTCACTGGGAAAGGGGGGAGCTTCGACGAGCCCAGGGAAAGGGGGGAGGCAGGGAAAGGGGACGACAGAGACGACGACCAACGAATGACGGAGATGACGACTTGAACCCACAAGCCCCTCGCACACGCCGACAGGGTCGGCGGATTTTCGCTTACACGCTGGAGATACTCTTCACTAGGAGCGAGGCTCTCGCCTCAGCGCCATCCACTTTTGATAGGGACTGGTGATCCCGCTTTAGCAGCAACAGTAGCAGCAGCAGCAGCAGCAGTTGTAACACTAACATCAGCATTAGCGCAGCAGGTAGCAACAGCATGAGAGCAGCACCAGTAACATCAGTGGGTGTAGCACCAGCGGTGGCAGCAGTTGTAATGTCACTGCAACAGCGGTAGGACCAGTCATCCCCGTAATGCTCATGCTTGTTTCTCATTCCCTTTTCTCGTCCTCCCCCCCCGCCCTCTTTTCCCCCCTCCCCCCATCGCTCGAACGGTAGTCCCGCCACTTTCCGCTGCCCCATCCGCAACCGCTTTGGCTCGTAGGTTGCAATCTCAGTGCCCTTATTATTATCGTGGGTCTGCGCTGCACGGAGATGACATGCGAAGATTTGGTGGTGTCGAGGCCCAGTTTTTTCACCCCCACCCATCCGTGTCCATCATGTGTTTGCCCAAGCCTCGCCTTTTGTCTTTGTCGGAGCTTGGCGATGCGCGCCATGCTCGCGGTGCTGCTGGTTCTGGGACAACTGGACCAGCGGGCGCGTGACAAGGCTGCTCGGGAGCAGCTCGGGGCCAGTTTGGCCCGCCTGGAGGAGGTCGCGGGCCGACGTGCCCTCCCCGCCCCGAAGTGGGCGACGAGGGTCTCGGTTGGGGCGGCGTGGCAACGGGCCATTTGGCGTCGGCGCTCATCGGGCAGCTGGGCGCTGCAGCGGTTCGGCGGCTGAATGGCGCGGGCTCGGAGGCTTCCCGCGGGGATGTTCTTGGCGGCCGACGGGGCGCCTTGCTCGGCCGAGAAGTTCGCGGGTGAGATCGTGCCTGGCAGGTCTGTTTGGCTGCGGTATTCCGACGCCTGTGTGGCGTTGTTCCGCGAGAGGTTTCTGTTCGGGCCTGTCGGTGCGAGCGGCGACAAGAAAAGTACGAGCTGGCGGAGTATGGCGCCCGGTCGGATGACTTACGAGGAGCAGTATAGTGAGGGTAGCATGGACGTTGAGCAGTTCGTCGTGTTAGGAGACACCGCCGAGGCCCCTCGTCCGCTGCGGGGGTGCTCTTATAGGCTCCAGTAGGGAGACTACCCTAGCAATCATGCGACCAGGCGACAGTTGGCCAGCTGCTTGGCCACCTGCGGGGAGTTCGGGTTCGAGGAGCTGTCCGCGCCGACGTTGCTGTCAGCGGAGGGCGCGCTGGTGCCTAGCCGACGGCTGCCCCTTAGGGTGAACGTCGAGCCCCCCCAGTCTGCCGCCCCTCTCGCTGACGTGGTAGGCGGCGCGACCACGCCTCCGCTGGCGCCGCCCGAGGGACATTCGTGGATGATTGCCGACGTCGGCGGAGGCGGAGTCCGCCCGCGCGATGCAGCTGAGCTGAGGCAGGGGGACATCACGCTTAGCCAGGGGGTCAGTTTCATGCTGGACAAGGGGATTTTCCTCAAGGTGATGCTGGTGAAGAAGTCCGAGATCCACGTATTCAGGAGGAGGCTGCGCGATTCCTGCAGGGCCGAGGCGCGTTGGCACGATGACGCTGAGTTTCCCGGGCGGTCCAGGCGAGGCTGGTGGCAGCCACGACGGCGGCGACGGTCCAGGCGCGAAAGAGCTCGAGATCTCTGGCGCTGGTGGCGGTGAGGCCGCTGGCGATGACAGCCGCGCGCTCTGGGTTGACTCCGACGAGTTCGCACGGCGGTGCGAGCTGTTCAGGAAGTTCACGGCTGGGATGACCCAGGAGCCGCTGGATTGTCGCGACATCGAGGGCCCTGACTGTCTTGCCCCCCTTCTGGTCCACGCCGAGAGGAGGCGCGGCGACCTGGAGAAGTGGATCGTGGACTTCTCGAGGGGGAACAGTATCTCGAGGGCGGACAGGGCGACGCGCGAGCTGCAGGCCTGCAGCCATCGTCAAGTCCCTCCATCTGTTCGCGACGCATGATCAGGTGAACCTGCCACCCCTCGCGGGGGCCGAGCACCTCGGCAGACGCCCGGCGGCCATCGTCGACGCTTGCAGCGGGCAGTCGGCGCCGAACTGGAAGCTCGCGAACGCGTGCGAGGGGTTGGCCTCGGGCTTGGAGGCCATCGACCCTGGGTTTCGCTCCTCGGGGGTCCGCCGCTACAAGGGCGAGCGCGGCCGCTGCGCCGCGCGGCCCAGGGCGCCGGGGGCGCTGCCGTCGAACGAGGATTCGAGCGAGGACGGCGGCGCCGACGCGACCGGCGGCCGCGGGCGCGGGCGAGGACGAGGGCGAGAATGGCGCGGGCCAGCTCGAGGAGGTCTTGCACGCCCGCTGACAGGCCATGGCGGAGGAGAGGGGCCGCGGCGACCAGGCCCCCAACCGCGGCCCCCTGGGCGTCGGGGGCGGGCCGCGCCAGGCGGCCGACGGGCGGCGGCGGCTCTTCCCGCTGCCAGCCGCGCACGCAGACCCAGCTGCCAGGGTCGGTCGGTCCAAGAAGCAGCAGCGGCCGGACCGATCGCGCGGAGCATTTCCCACGCCAGCGGCCGCCAGCGGCAGAAGCTACTGATGCATTTAATTTGTTGAGCGGCCACCGCGCCCCAGAGCCGAAGGGCCAGCAGAGGATCTTCGGCCTGGCTTCGGAGATGGTGGATTCTACGAGACGCTACTTGGAGGGGCTGGCGGAGCCCCAGCAGCCCATAAAACGACGCGACGATCGGGGCAAACTCGGATCGGGATTATTCGAAATCTCTGAGAATCGGCGGGCTTGGAGGGTGTATTGGGCGCCGCGGTCGCTCCAGAGCGTTCCGGAACGCTCTGAGAGCGCTCCGGAACGCTCTGGGGCGATTTATCCCGATCCTAGCCCCGTTTTAGCCCAGCGGCGACGCGGCCAAGCGCGACGACGGAGGCGGCCCTGGCGGGGTTGCCCCAAGTTTGGGGCGGCGGCTACGCCGACGCCTCCTCCGCCTCAATTACCTCGGCTCCTTTGAATCGAGGCCTGGCGTCACTGCCCTCGAGCGCCGTCGGTTGCAGACAGATCGGGGGTCTTGCGGGCGCCCGAGGTCGTCTCTATCTGGATGGAGATGGAGAGCGAATGCGTCTACCCGTGGAGCAGCAATTAACTGGGGCCGAGCTGCGAGATACCCCGCGCTGCGGGGGCCCCGCGCCAGCACGGAAACGCAGGAAGCACGTGCAGTTTCTTGAGGATCTACACGAGAGAGGGCTCGCGAAGTTCTTTGCGTCGCGCGTTGATCGAGCGGAGTTTTTCTTCGCGAAGAAGAAGTCGGGGCAGTTGAGGGCGATGCTGGACGCCCGGAGGACCAGCGCTCGCCCCCGGGCCCCCGCACATGTGAACCTGCTCACCGCAGAGGGCCTCGGTGGCATTGAGGTCGAGGACGCGGATTTAGACGAGGACGCACGGCGCGCGCGGCGGCTAGCCTTTCCGCCACAAGGGAAACACTCTCGGATTTGAGCTCGCGCCCTCCTCGTCGGGGCCGAACGCGTCCTCCTAACTAACCCAGGTCGCAATATGGGACAGTTTCTCTCCTGCGATAGCTTTGCTCTTGTTCTGTGTTGTGACAGGTATCGCATGGAGAATTACAGACAACCGTTGATATTGACAAGGCTTGGCTGCCTGCCTGTTCCTCGCCAGGAACGCCCGCGTCGCAGACGGATGGGCCCCGTCTGAATACAACCCCGCGGACTGGCCGGCTCGCCCGCGTCGCGCCGACCCCCCCTCTGGAAAAGTCCTCGGGCCGAGGGCGAGCCCCGGCGAGGTTTGTCTTTTTGACAAGGCCTCTCGGGCGCCCCTCGCATCTCAGTTTCTTTCGCGGCACTGTAGAAGGCAAAGGGCCTGGGGAGAGCGGGGGCTTCCGACCCCCCACCCCCCCCTCCCCCCGATGCGCGGCGCACCCCAGGGGCGAGTTCCAAAACTCGTTGGCCTCGTCGGTCGCGATCGAATGAGCACCCGAACGCCGGGGCCCCTCGGCTCCGCGGCCCCCTGGGACTTCGCCCCGACGGCAACGGGGTGAGATTCTTACATCTGCGTCCATCCGTGGCCCGTTCAGCCCCGGGCCCCCCTGAGTCTCGGAGCCGCAGCTCGTCGCGCGGGCGGCCGGCGGCGCGCGGGGGCCGCGGGGGCTGCCAGGGTGAATCCGCGCCAGACCGCTCGCCGAGAGAGAGCGCTGCCGCGCGCCGAGGCCGCGCCATCTGTCTCGTGGAGCTCATCGCAGCTGGGAGTTCGATGGGCACGAGCCCTGCCGCGAGCCCGCGCCCCGCGGCCCCGCGAGGGGGGTCGCCAGCTGTGGGGGGGGCGCGGAGGCCAGACCGAGCGGCCCTCAGGTCGCTGGTAGAGGAGGCGGCGGAGCCCCTCGGGAAGGCACGGGCGGCGCCGCGCTGGAGCGGGACGGCAAGGGCGACACGCCCGCCCGCGCCCGCTGGCTGGGGCGGCGCGGAAGGCGGCGGCCGGGGCGCTGGCTGCAGGAGCCGGCGGGGCGGGACAGGCAGCTGCATGGTCTCAGCGCGCTGGAACAGCAGCCGCGCGAGCTCGGACCGAAAGCCACTGCGCGAAAGGGCCCAAGGGTGCCGCAACGTGGTCGGAAGTGGCACGAGTTCAGGACATCGACCCCGACAGGTTGGATGCGTTGCTTGCGATGTATTTCGAGGGGCTCCGGCTTCGCGGCGAGGCCCCGTCCAGAGGGGCGAAGGCGATAGCCGCGGCGATGCACGCGCTGCTTCAGTTCGGCAAGGTCGGGCGCCTTAGGCTGCCGCAGAGCTGGCGGGCCCTGCAAGGGTGGGTGAACACGGTGCCGCCTCGGGCCCGCGCGCCGCAGGCTTCCCCCGCCTGGGCGGCCATGGGCCATCGTCAACGCGCTCGTCTCCGACGGAAAGCTGGAGATGGGGCTCGCTGCACTGACGATGCGGAGCACGCACTGTCGCCCAGGGGGCCTTTTGGCGATGCGGCCCGAGGACCCGATCCGCCCGAACTCGGTCTGCAATCATGGGGGGGGCGACCCTCGACAGGGGAAAAAGCTCTTCTCCGGGAAAAAGGCTAGCTCTCCAGGAGAAGGGTTCGCTCTCTGGGTGAAATGAGGCAAATGTCGGGTCGGTTAGTTCTCCGGGCGAGACCCTCACAGGTTCCCCCACCCCCAAACACCGGCCCCCAAACACCAAACACCGGCCCCAAAACACCAAACCAAACACCAGGCACCAACTACTACGTACCAGCTACTAACTACGATAAGCAACGGTTTGCAACAAGCAACCACTTATTCGTTAATGGTTTCGACGTACTAGCTACCAGCCACTAGATGCTAACTACCTACTACGAACTGACATTACTACGACTACCATTGTTACTACTACTGATACTGCTGCTACTACTGCCCTCAATGCTGCTACAGCTACGACTACTCCTACCACTGCTACGAGTACCACGACTACTACTACTGCTACTTTTACTTCTACTACTAGCCACTGCTATTACTATTACTACTACTACTACTACTACTACTACTACTACTGATACTGCTGTTATTATTACTACTACTACTACTACTACTACTACTACTACTACTACTACTACTACGACTACGACTACGACTACGACTACTACTACGACTGCGACTACGACTACGACGACTACTACTACTACTACTACTACTACTACTATTATTAGTCCTACTGCTACTACTAGGACTACTACAATAACGATTACGAGTGCGACTAGCAGCGCTACTCTCCTTACTGCCACTACTACTATTATTATTACTACTGTTACTGCTACTGCTACTACTACTACTACTACTACTATTACTACTACTACTACTACGCCCACCCTTATTATTATTTCGATTACTACTACTACTACTACTATTACTATTACTACTACTACTACTACTACTACTACTACTACTACTACCACTACTAATACTATTACTACTACTACTACTACTACTACTACTACTACTACTACTACTACTACTACGGCTACTACTACTACGATTATTTCACCTACTACAATTACTATGAAGCCTGGTCTTATATTATAATTACTACGTCTACTACTACCACGACCACTACCACTACCACTACCACAACTACTTCTGCTACAACTATTATTATTTCGACGGCCATTACTATTACTATTATTATTTCTACGTGTATTCTTACTACGCCTACCTACCACCACTACTATCATTGTTACTGTACTAGTACTGCTACTACAACTACTACTACTGCTACTGCTACTACGACTACGCTCACGACTAAAAGGTTTATTGCTATTACTACCACTGCTACTACAACTAGTGCGATTACTTCTACGATTATTATTTTTACGACTACTACCACCACTAGTACTAGTACTGCTAATTCTAGCTATGAACGGCTAATCTCTAACTACTAACTACTACTACTACTCCTACTACTACTACTACTTTTACTACTACTACTACCACTACTACTACTACTACTACTACTACTACTACTACTACTACTACTACTACTACTACTACTACTACACTACAACTACGAGTACGACTACTACTACTACTACGACTACTACTACTACCACTACTACTACTACTACTACTACTACTACTACTACTACTACTACTACTACTACTACTCGGTCTCGTGCACCACATCACCTTCGGCTCAACCGCCTTGGGACGAGCGTCCTTGTGGCTTCCTCATTTCCAGTATGTAGCGACCACCTCTTCTGGGTGAAATGGCGGGTCTGACGTGCACGCAGCGGCGGGCGCTGATCCGAGGGCAGCTGGCCCCTACGGCCCAGAGTAAAGCGACAGCGGCAGCGCAGCAGCACACGGGGCGACCCCAGTACCGCCATCGAGGCCAACGAGCGCAATCAGGCGCGAGAAAAGGCCCGGATGGCAAGCCAAAATGGCTAGCCGCCCAGCGGCGGCACAGCAGCACACGGGGCGACCCCAGTACCGCCAGCGAGGCCAACGAGCGCAAGTAGGCGCGAGAAGAGGCCAGGATGGCAAGCCAAAATGGCTAGGCGCACAGTTGACCGTGCGACGAGCGAAGAGCGAAGAACTAAGCAACAGGGCCCACGGCGCGAGGGGGGGCACCACTGTGGGCGCACCCGCGCGAGCTGGCACGGCGGCGTTGCTAAAGCTGGAGCGTAAGCGAGCATGCAGGCTCAGCATCATTGAGAGTGGCAGGCTCGGGACCTTAACTCCGGAACTCACGCGGCCACCCCGAGGGCTCAGAACTAAACGATGCTGGGGGCCTTCAGAGTCTCAGCGTCCAGGCGGACTGGCCTGTCCCTTGCGCAATGGCTGCGAAGACACGCGACGGCAGCGCCTGTACTTCTCCCCCGAGGGCACCACTACCGCCAGCCTGCCCTGGGGGGCCCAAAGATCTGGCGCTCGAGATCCTCACCGAGGGCCACGTTCAGGGCGGCGACATTGGGGATCTGCTGCGGGAGCGGGCCAACCGGCGGCGGCGGCACCGCAGGGGGCGCCGTCAGCGGTGGCGGCGGCGGCGGGGCCATGATGGCCGCCTGCGGGGCTCCAGCAGGCGGCGGTGGCGGGTCCTGGCTGCCGCGGGCCGAGCCATCGGGGGGGGCACTGGCGGCGCGGACGGGAGGGGCACGCGGGGCGACCCCGGTACCGCCCCCGCCGCCCGTGAGGCTGCCCTCCCGGAGGTTGTGGCGGCGCTCATAGGCCGCCAGTTCCGCGCGCGCGGTCGCCAGGCGCTGCCTCTTGGCCTTCTTCTGCCGGTTCTTGCTGTAGCCCGCCCACTCTGGATCATTCAGCCCCCAGGCAACCTGCGAGTACAAGTCGGACCATTGGAACTCAGGCAGGTTGTCCCAGGAGAGCCCGTCCATTAGCACGTAGTGGCCCTCCCACTGCGGCTGCAGCGGAGCGTAGCGCTTAAAGACGGTGCCCACCGCCAGCGGCTCGACCTTGGGCAGGTGTTTCAGGAGGCCCACAGCGCTGAGCACCGCTACCCCCTCCTTCTTGAGCTCGTCGTAACGCAGCAGGGCCTTCAAGTCGCGGATGTCCTCCTCGGGGAAGTCCGCGTGCATGTAGTACGCGCGGGGCGGGCTCAGCTCTTCTTCTATCATCTCGATGCAGACGCCGTAGGAGGTCGTGTAGCGCGCGCCACAATGGCAGTACCAGCGCGGGCCAGACTCCCCCGCCGCCTCCTGCGCGCAGGTGAGCAGCTGCGTCCAGCGATCCGAACGGATCACCGAGCAACATCCCTTAGGATTGTCCCAGGTCTTGTTGGCCGAGCACTTGTAGTACATGTTGAACGTAAAGCCCTTGCCACGGTAGAGCTGGTCCGTGTAGTCGCCCATCCGTCGGTGGGCCTCCTGCGCCATGGCGTTGCCCTGGCACTCCTCCTTCCACGCGCGCGTGTGTCCCAGGTGCGCGTCCACGACCTCCGAGGCTTCCAGGAGGCCTTTCTTCAGCCTTACCACATCATCCTCTGCCTCCGCATCCAGCGCGTCGAGCCACTTCTGAACCCCGTCCTGCGCCGCCGCGCCCTTCACCATGTCCTCTTTCTTCTCCAGGATGGGCCCCATGCCTCCCAGCATGCGGGCGCGCATGGTCTCGAATGTGAGGGCACCGTAGGCCCGCGCCACACGCTTCAGCGATTTCTTGGAGAGGCCGAGCCGCAGCAGGGGCTCGACATCCGCGACCTCCTCCACAGTCTTGGCGTCGACCAGCTGGTGCTCCTGGCCCTCGGCGTCGTTGTCGAGCGGGGGGTCGCTATCATCACCACGGGGAGGGTCTGCGGCGCCAGGCCCATCCTCGAGGGGTGGAGGTGGCGCGCGGGGCGGCCCCAGCACCACCTCCGCCGCCATCGGGCGACCGACCTCCTGCGCCACCGTCTCCGTGGCCGGAGGGGCGCCCACGCTCTCGGGGGCGATGCCCACCCCGACGCCTTCCGTCGCCCTCCGCAGGGCTAGCATGCCGTCATTGGAGAGCGCGTAACCTACGAGCACGTCCATGCCCTCCTTGATGCGGTCGAAGCTCGCGCGGAACTTCGCCACGCGCTTGGCGGCGCGGTCGATGGAGCCAGCTCCCTTGTTTTGGCGCGCTGCGCGCGTCACAGCCTCGTGCTCGGCGATGCCCTGCGCCGCCGCCACGCAGCGCGAGCACGTGTACAGCTTGTATTGGCCTTGATCCCCCTTCCGCAGCTTGGGGTACTGCGGGTTGTGCTCTGAAGCTGTGGCGTAGCGGCGCATTTCGCCCCAGTTGAGCTCGTCCACGTACTCCACCATCATGATCTATCAGTCATCTAGCGCTGTGCACTCACGACACCAGCCCAGGCTCTGCGGCGGGAGCCAGTGCGCATCCATGCAGTGTACGTAGCCCGCCGCGTGGTAGTCCACGTCCGTCATCATCTCAGCGTCCTCGAGCTCGGCGACCGCGCCGCCGCTCGGCGAGGGGGCTTTGCCGTGGGCCGCCTTGTTGCTGCGACGGCGGTGGCGTTTGCCGCCGTGCCCGCTGAGGGCGCCCGCGGTCGCTGCACTCGGGGCCTCACTGGCGGTCTCATCGTCCATGGGGCGGCAGCCGTCGGCGTCGCTGCGCGCGCCTCGCCCGCCGCGGCCGCTCACAGCCTGCTCCCGCAGCTGGAGGTTGTGGAGCGCAAGGGTGATCGCGTCCAACCCGCGGCGCTGCTCCACGGCGAAGTTGGAGTAGGTTGCCGCCGCCGCCAGGGCCGCCTTCGTCACTGGCACCACCGCCGACGGGGGCATCGCCGAGGGCTCAGCAGGCGCCTTGGCCGTCGCCGTGGGGGCACCGTCAGAGGCACCGTCAGAGGCAGCGGCACTGGGGGCGGCCCCCATGCCGCTGCCTCCGTCGGCACCCTCAGCAGGCGTCGCCGACTCCGTAGGCAGTGTCGGCGCCGTCCGAAAGGTCGCCGCCTCCGACACCACGTCGAACTCCGCGTCCGAGATGTCGCTGCTCTCCGACACGCTCACCTGCTGGCCAGGGCGCGGCGCAGGCCCCGCTTTGGGAGTGGGCGCGTCGGCCGCGGTCAGACCGCTGGCTTTCGCGCGTGCCTCGGACTTCGCCTTAGCCTTCGCCGCCAGCGCCTCGCGAAGGGGCGCCGCATCGTGACTGGGCGAGTCGGCATGCGTCACCGCAGGCATGGCATCGGCGCGGGCTTCGAGAACTTGGGCGCCATCACTTGGTCAGAAGGATGGCGCGGGAGGTGCAGCTCGAGAGATCGTGCGAAGCGAAACTCCCAGAGCCAAACAGCTGTCGAGGGAGGAAGGGCAGGGGGAGAGGCTGTACACCGAACGAATATGGGGCGGCCGACTGCCAAGGCGGAGCACAAATGAAGCAGGAGACTAAAGGTTGCAACCAGCGGCTCCAGGTGAGCAGAGACCGATCCTTGCGAAAGCTGACAACGGCCTGACCCCCGGTCGGGACCCTGAAAGGGCAGAAGAGGGGGAAAGGGGGCGAGGAAAACACGTCGCGGGCGGGCGACAAAGCGGACGGCGGGCCGCCGACGGCCCCAGGACCCGCGGGGCGCCCCCGATCTTGAACGCCTCTTGACGCCTCTTTTGCATGTGGCCCTGAGCAAATGCTGCCTGGCACATCGCGGATGAGTTGAGAGAAACGCTCAAGACTATGAGCCCAACGAAGGTGGCATGGCGGGAGCACAACGCGCACAGAACTGGGTAATTGCACAACACGGCATGTAAAGCTGACATGACGAGGCAAGAGCGCATCGTGCACAATATGAAGGAACTACACAGTACAGCACACACAGCTGACGCGACCTAGGCTTTACAACTGATCAAGGCAGCAGGCAGGCAAGGAGGGGGGGGGAAGGACCAGGGAGCACACACGTGTGGGAGGGAGCCACATCTAGTCAAGACCGGACACTCGGGGCGACCCCGGCGCCCAGCCCGACTACGTCTTCCGTCGCCAGGGCGACCTGCTCAGCGATTTGGCCCTGCAAAGCGTTGGCCACTGCCGAGCGCAGGGACGAGCGCGCTGCGGGCCGCTCGGCCTCGGGCAATTCCCCTACGGCGCGGCGCAGCCGCGTCTCCGCCTCTGCGCCCCAGCGGCCATTGACATCGAGAACAAAGGGCACCAGGCCAGAAAATGGGTATCTACGGTGCTTCACTTTCTCTCTGCGCTGCAGGGATGCCTGATGCGGCCGCCCCGTCTGGGCCACGGCCACCGCGCCCGCCAAGCTGATGTCGAGACACGCCCGGCCGTGGAGGCCTCGATGGTAGACGACGTCCAGTGTGGCCGCGCCCTGTTCTTCCGTGTGCCACTCTGGGATGACCTGCTCCACCAGGGCGCGATGGCCCACCCCGCGCAACCAGAGCGCCGCAGCATCTCGAATGGCGTTGCGGCGGCGCACCGGGCCACCTACCCGGGGGCAGTTGAGCGCGGGAACGCAGCGGGCGTCCACCGTGCGGCCACGCGCCGGGCCGGCCTGCGCCATCGCGCGAGTGGGCGCCGCCGGCCGGTTCTGGCACGTGAACTCGGACTGCAGCAGCGGCAAATGCATGCGCCTCTTGGCCGCAATGCAGAACGCGTGGTCGGCGAGGGGCGAAACCCCCTCAAAGTTATCCAACCAGGCGCCCGCTGAGCTGCCCGAGGCACTATGCACCGCCGCCGCCGCCGTCGCCGGCAGCGCGGCCAAGGACGTCTTGGTGGCGTGGTCCCGTACATGCTGGGTGTGCGTCTTCTGGTCCTTGCCCTTCCGCCCTTCCAAGAGGCCCTGCCAACGGTCCCCCTGGGGGCGACGACCTCCTGCCAACCGCCCCTGCTCCGCGTCCGCCGCCGAGAGGGCGCGGCCCAGGCTCGGCCACCGCCGCCAGAGGCCAACCGTTGTCGTCTCGCGGAGCTCCTGGGCAGCCGCGTGGATCCCAGACCCTTGCTTAAGGCCTAAGCCCTAAACCCTAAATTTCTAAGCCTTAAAATTATTAAACCCTAAAGCCCGCTAAACCGGCCGCTATGCAAGTCGGCCTCCATCCTATGAAAAAAATATTTTTTGGTCATGCGATCAGACAGCCATATGTTTTACAATACCTTGTGCCCGGCCCCGGTCGCGGCCCGGCTCTATCCATTGCAAAAAATGTTATATCCTGATCATGCGATCAGAAAACCATATTTTTAACGATACAAAGTGCCCGGCCCCGGTTCGCGAACCCGCATGTAAACCGGGTTTTATATTGCAAAAAAATAAACTTAACATTCTGTTCTTGCAAGATGTGTCCATGTACATATCTCATTGCAAAAAATACGACAAAGTGCACACGCGCGCGGCGGCCGCGCGATCATGGCGAAATCTTTTGAAACTCAATGTGTTTTCAATGTTTTTCAGAAGCGATATCAGCAAAACATATGAAACCATATGATTTTCTCATACCACAATTGTGCAGGATCGCTCTCCGCGTGCATCCTGAATCATTGGAAAACCAATGGGTTGTGCAACATTCTTGTAAATCGGGGCGTCACAAACAACTTTTGAGCGCACGGCGAATGTGCCCATGCTCATATTCTATTGCAAAAAAACGACAAAGTGCACACGCGCGCGGCCGCCGCCTCTTTGCTAAGCGCTTGCTCCCAGGCGCACTCCTGGATCGAGCCACGCTTGCTATGGTACGCTATGCTATGCTACAGCCACGGTATAACATGAGAGGAGAGATGATCTTTATGTGGGGGTGGAGATGCGGGGGGGATTGATAGCCACCGCAGGTGAGTGCCTATGCAGGTAGGTATTCCTGGCCTTGCCCTGTTAGACCCTAAATCTCTAATCCTTATAATTATTAAACCCTAAAGCCCGCTAAACCGGTCGCTATGCATCCCCCCTCCATCCCTGGCAAAATATATTATTTCCTGATCATGCGATCAGAAAACCCGATTTTAAACCATACATTGTGCCCGGCCGTGGTCGCAACGCCGGCCTTTCCATTGCAACAAATATTATATCCTGATCATGCGATCAGAAAACTTTTGTTTTTGGCCATGCAAAATGCCCGGCCGTGGTTGCAACCCTTTATGTAAACCGGAATTCGGTGTTGTAGAAAATATTATAAACTAAATATTATGGCTTTCAACATGCTCCATCCTAAGCAAAAAAATGTATATCCTGATCATTCTTCGTTTCTGATGTGCATTTTCCATTGTAAAAAATAATATGCACTCCACACTGTGCTCTTGCAAGATGTGCCCATATCGATAATTCATTGCAAAAAAATACGACAGAGTGCACATGCGCGCGGCAGCCGCGCGATCATGGCGAAATCTTTGGAACACACGGTGTTTTCAATGCTTTATATTATATCCTGATCATTCTTCGTTTCTGATGTGCATTTTCCATGGTAAAAAATATACACTCCACATTGTGCTCTTGCAAGATGTGTCCATATCAATAATTCATTACAAAAAATACGACAGAGTGCACATGCGCGCGGCAGCCGCGCGCGCCTCGCAGCGCCTATCTGTTTAGCTATGCTATGCTGTGCTGTGCTACAGCCACGCTGTAACAAAAGGTTCTCCAAATTGTAGGGACTTCGCCTCTTTGCGACCTCTGCTTCGCTACGCTATGCTATGTTACAACCACGCTATACTACAGGTTCCTCAAAGTTTGAGGAACCTCGCCTCTTTGCTAAGCGCTTGCTATGCTATGATATGCTATGTTACAACCACGGTATAACATGAGAGGCGATCTGATATTTATGTGGGGGTGGAGATGCGGGGGGGATTGATAGCCACCGCAGGTGAGTGCCCATGCAGGTAGGTAGTCTTGGCCTTGCCCTGTTAGACCCTAAACCCTAAACCCTAAAACGTCTAATCCCTGGAACGTTTAATCCCTGGAACGTTTAATCCCTGGTCTGACTGGATCGCCTCAGTCATGCAGCAAGCGGTTCGGTAATCCCTGATTGTCAAGGAATAGGCAGGCGCCACAGGAATGCTACGCCTCGTCTGCTTCTTGCCTTTGCACAGGGAATTGCGGCCGCACTAATCCCTGGAACGTTTAACCCCTGGTCTGACTGGATCGCCTCAGTCATGCAGCAATCGGTTCGGTACTCCCTGATTGTCTGGGAGCGCCTGGGGACGCCTGGGGGCGCCTGGGAGCACTTGGGGAGCGCTGGAGAGCGCCTCTGGAGCGCCACGCCTCTCAGAAGCCTCTCAGACGCCTCCCCGACGCTTCTCAGACGCTTCTCAGAAGCCTCTCAGAAGCCTCTCAGGGAGCCTCTCAGGGAGCCTCCCAGACGCCTCTCAAACGCCTCTCAGGGAGCGTCGGAGAGGCTCCCTGAGAAGCGTTTGAGAGGCTTCTGAGAGGCTCCCTGAGACGCGTCTGAAGGGCATCCGAGAGGCGTCTGAGAGGCTCATTGAGAGGCGTCTGAGAGGCCACCTGAGAGCGCTTGAGAGGCTTCCTGAGAGGCGTCTAAGAGGCTTCTGAGAGGCTCCCTGAGGCGTCTGAGGGGCTTATGAGAGGCGTCTGAAAGGCTTCTGGGATGCGTATGAGAGACGTTTGAGAGCTCCTTGGGAGGCGTCTGAGAGGCTCCCTGAGAGGCTCCCTGTGCGGCGTCTGAGAGGCTTCTGAGACGCGTCCGAAAGGCTTCTGATATGCGTCTGAGAGGAGTCTGGGAGGCATCTGAGAGGCTCCCTGAGAGGCTTCTGAGAGGCGTCTGAGAGGCGTCTGAAATGCTAAGAGAGGCGTCTGGTATGCTCCCTGAGAGGCGTCTGAGAGGCTTCTGAGAAGCGTCTGGGAGGCGTCCGAGAAGCGTCTGAGAGACTCCCTGAGAGGCTCCCTGGGAGGCGTATAAGAAGCTTCTGAGACGCGTCCGAAAGGCTTCTGGGAGGCGTCTGAGGTGCGTCTGAGAGGTGTCTGAGAGGCTCACTGGGAGGCGTCTGAGAAGCTCCCTGGGAGGCTCCCTGAGAGGCGTGTGAGAGGCTCCCTGAGGGGCTTCTGAGAGGCTTCTGAGAGGCGTCTGAGAGGCGTCTGAGAGGCGTCTGAGAGGCTTCTGAGAGGCGCCTGAGAGGCGTCTGAGAGGCCCCTTGAGAGGCGTCTGAGAGGCTCCCTGAGAGGCTTCTGAGAGGCGTCTGAGAGGCGTATGAGAGGCGTCTGAGAGGCGCCTGAGGAGGGAGGAGGGAGGAGGGATGACATCGACTTCAGGGATTTGGCATGTTGCCATCCAGGGATTTTTTCTAGTAGCCTCATGTGAGGACCTTGGGGGTCTCATGTGGGGACTTAGGGGTCTCATGTGGGGACTCTCGGGGGTCTCATGTGGGGACTCAGGGGTCTCACGTGGGGACTCACGGGTCTCATGTGGGGACTCAGGGGTCTCATGTGGGGACTCGGGGCCGAGTCCCCACATGAGACCCCTGAGTCCCCACATGGGACCCTTGAGTCCCCACATGAGACCCTTGCTTAAACCCTAAACCCTAAACCCTAAACCCTAAACCCTAGGTTTTAGGGTTTAGGGTTTAGGGTTTAGGGTTTAGGGTTTAGGGTTTAGGGCTTCTCGGGCGCGCAGCGGCCGACAGTCCAGGCAATGCTGCCCCCCCTTCGGCAAGCTTGATTGGGGGGGCGGTTAGCCGACCCGAGCAAGCTTGGCGAAGGGGGCAGGAGGCGCAACATCTTCCCACCCCCGGCCGCATGGCCGGCAACCTCCCAAACTAAAGCCTTTTAGGGTTTAGGGCCGTTGGCCCCTAAATTCCCAAATGCGTTCCAAGCGCTCCCAGGCGCTCCCAGGCGCTCCCAAGCGCTCCCAGGCGCTTTCAGTCAAGCGCTCCCATGCGCTCCCCGGCGCTGCCAAGCGCTCCCGGCGCGTTCCGAAGCGCCCCCTGCCAGGCGCTCCTGGCGCATTCCCAAGCGCTCCCGGGCGCTCCCAGACGCATCCAAGCGCTCCTTGGCGCTCCCAAGCGCTCCCAAGCGCTCCCGGCGCGCTCCCAGGCGCTCCCGGGCGCTCCCACGCTCCCAGGCGCTCCCAGGCGCTCCCAAGCGCTCCCAGGCGCTCCCAGACGCTCCCAGGCGAGCAGCGGTTTGCCGGCCAACGAGGTGTCGTACCTTGGGGCCCATGTTACGCTGGCGACGCCAGAGCCGCGCCTGCGCGCTCTTTTTCGATGCCCAGGCGCGCTGGCGAGCGCATATGGCGATTGAAGTAAACTTACCCAGGGCCTCAATCTCAGAAGCGATCATGGTGGGCCACAACAAAGGGGACCAGTTGCCGGACGCTCCGCGGCTCGCGCGCGCGCGAGGTTCCCGCGCTGACACCACGTCGTCCCAGAGTCTCCGGGGCTCGTTCGCGCGTTGGGGGGCGCCCGACCGGGCGACCTTTTCCGATTCTCGCAGGAGCGATTCTGCGCGGTGGCGCACGCGCAGCGCTTTGTCTCGGATGGTGGGAGGGGGAGCTCGAGGGGGCGGGCCTGGCGCCCCTTCGATGCGACGCACCAGGCAGCGCGTCGCGTGCGTCAGCCGGCCGGCCGGCCAGCAAGGTTGACGCAACGCTAGCCCCAGGCCAGTGGAAGAGCACGAGGTGGCCTACAGTTGGCTCCGGGCATTCAAAATGTGGCCCGGGAATGGTGTTCTGGAAATCCAAGAGCACGAAGTGGCCTACAGTTGGCTCCGGGCATCCAAAATGTGGCCCGGGAATGGAGTTCTGGGAAATCCAAGAGCACGAAGTGGCCTACAGTTGGCTCCGGGCATCCAAAATGTGGCCCGGGAATGGAGTTCTGGGAACTCGAAAAGCACGAAGTGGCCTACAGTTGGCTCCGGGCATCCAAAATGTGGCCCGGGAATGGAATTCTGGGAAATCGAAGAGCACGAAGTGGCTTACAGTTGGCTCCGGGCATCCAAAATGTGGCTCGGGAATGGAGTTCTGGGCAGGCGCTCTCAGGCGTTCCCGGCAGTCAGAAGAAAAGGTCTTAGGGTTTAGGGTGTTTAATGTATTTTACTGCTTTTCTCACGACTATAATATATTATCTAGATTTATTTAAACTTAATAGTAAAAATATTTATTATAATTTTAAAGATTACATTTTATATTTAAAATGATATAGAACAAAGAAAGATAAAATTCGTTGAGGATCAGGGGAGGTTTATCATTGAAGCGCGAATCCCCAAAAGAGGGGAAGGGCAGCAGCAAAAGCTGCCAAGGCGAACCACTCGGGCTACATGCTCAAGCATCTCAGAGATGCCCTGTCTCTCGTAGACGGCGACGGTGATGCGCGGTGGGTGGGCAGAAGCACAACGAGGTGCTTGGGAATTTAGGGTTTAGGGTTTAGGGTTTAGGGTTTAGGGTTTAGGGCCTGCATTGGCGCATGCGCGCGCTGGCTGCGATCCCCCCCACATCAAGGTTGTTGGGGGGGATCGCTGCCCAAGCCGCGCGCGCTATGAACTTGCACTCCCGCCCCAGACCACCCACAGTAAAGCCCTTTAGGGTTTAGGGTTTCTCCCCCCAACCCCCCTCTCAAGGGGGGCTTTCGTGTTGTGTGCGAATGCGAATATTCCGCGGGGAGCACGACGACGCGGTTTTGGCATTGCGTTTTTGGTACGCGCGCAAAGCGCATTGCGCAGGCGCAAGAGCCAGCGTCGTCGCATGGCCAACAATCTTTGCCGTGGGTTTAGCTGCATTCGGCTGGCCCCCAGTTGGTGCACGGCTTTGCCGAAGGACGGATTCTTCTTCTGCTTGTGTTCATTGCAATCAGAAGGCACAGGAGAGGCCTCAAGGCCAGGCGTCGCCGCATGAGGTTTTGAGTTACGGCGTTGGCCTGTCGCAGACGCAGCATTGCCCCTTGTTCCAGTAGGCCTCCTGCATTGACTTTTGCCGTTGGCCCGGCTGCCCTTGCAGCCGCCGTCGTAGACGGCTGCCGCTGGCGCAGAACATCCACAGGGGTCCGCATGTGCCTTCGTTGTTGGAAAGCAGCACTGCGAGGGCGCTGGCGCGGCAATCCCATGGGCCCCCGATGGCCTCGAGCGAGTAGCCGCGCCGTCGGGCTCCTCGCTGACGGCGACGCGCACGGCAGTTGTATTCGCCCGCGGCTTTGGGTTTTGCTTCGAGGCCGCCCCCGCTGAAGCGATTGCAATCATCGACGCAGACGCTGTCGACGCGAGCTTCGGAAGGCGGGAGGAGGAGCGCGAGGGGGTGGGTCTGGCACCCCCGCGCTACGATGCGCGCGCATGGCTGCAGCAGCACGTCCATGGCAGACCCCCTGGAACGCCTTGGGGGAGCTCTCTGGGAGCGCTGGGGAACCGCGCCTCGACCTTTCCCCAGGATGGAAGCACGTGGGAGCGTCTGGGAGCGCGACAGGACACGCAGAGTGCACCGCGAGCGCGAGCCGTTGGCGTCGCCCCCGCTGAAGCGATTGCATTGTCGACGCAGCCGCCTTCTGCGCGAATTTCGCATGGCTGGAAGGGGGAGCGCGAGGGGGTGGGTCTGGCACCCCCTCGCTACGATGCGCGTGCATGGCTGCTGCAGCACCTCCATGGCAAACCTCTTGGAATTCCTTGGGAGAGCTCTCTGGGAGCGCTGAGAGAGCGCCTCGAGGCTTCCCCAGGATGGAAGCACGTGGGAGCGTCTGGGAGCGTGACAGGACACGCAGAGTGCACCGCGAGTGCGGGCCGTGGGTTGTCCATTGGGCAGGACCGTTGGCGTCGTCGCCGAAGCGAGCGCATTGTCGACGCAGCCGCCTTCGGCGCGAATGTCGCACGGCTGGAGGGGGGGCGCGAGGGGGTGGGTCTGGCACCCCCTCGCTACGATGCGCGCGCACGGCTGCGGCAGCACCTGCATTGCGGGGGAGCGCCGGGAAGCGCCGCCAGGGAGCGCTGCCGAGTGATTGCGAATGCATGAAAACGCTTGGGAGCGCCATGGGACCGCTTGGACTGCTTCAACGCGCTTGGGAACGCCGGGGAGCACTTGGGACCACCTGTGGGAGCTTGGGAGCGCATGGGAACGCCTAGGAGCGTGCTGGGAGCGTGCCAGGAGCGCCTGGGAGCGCGCCGGAGCGCCTGGGAGTGCTTCGGAGCGCTCCGGAGCGCTCGGAGGCGCCAGGGAGCGCTTATTGAGAGCGCGCAGGGAGCGCCTGAGCAGGCTGGGAGCGCCTGGGAGCGCGCAGGAAGCGCTTGGGAGTACCGGGGAGCGCTTGGGAGCGCCAGGGAGCGCCGGGGAGCGCCTGGGAGCGTGCCGGGAGCGCCTGAGAGCGCCGGGGAGCGCCATGCGCCTGGGAGCGCCGGGGAGCGCTTGGGAGCGTGCCGAAAGCGCCGGGGAGCGCTTGGGAGCGCCCTGGGAGCGCTTGGGAGCGCTGGGGAGCGCTTGGGAACGCTTGGGAGCGCCTGGGAACGCTTGGGAGCGCTTGGGAGCGCTGAGGAGCGCCTGGGAACGCTTGGGAGCGCCTGGGAGCGCTTGGGAGTGCCTGGGAGCGCTTGGGAGCGCCTGGGACGTGCGCCAGCCGAAAGGACGCCGCAGGCTGTATTTTCATATGGTTTGCGGCCCCACGGACGGCCGAAAGGGCGCCGCATGCTGTATTTTCATAGGTTTGGAGCCCCAGGGGATGGCACCGACCGTGGCGAACCCACTGGCTGGAGCTTTGGGTTAAGGGTTCTTTCTATTCTCGAAAGCACACCCACGGGGATGCATGCCCGCGGGATGCGAATCCTCTTCAGCGGCTATCGCCGCTTCGTCGGTGCGGCGTGCGCGCATGGGCGGACTCGCTGATCGCTCGGCCAGGCGCCACGGGCTTCTGACGATGCACCGCCCGTGGCTTGCAGTTTAGGGTTTAGGGCTTCTCGGGCGCGCAGCGGCCGACATTCCAGGCAATGCTGCCCCCCCTTCGGCAAGCTTGATTGGGGGGGCGGTTAGCCGACCCGAGCAAGCTTGGCGAAGGGAGCAGGAGTTGCAACATCTTCCCACCCCCGGCCGCATGGCCGGCGACCTCCCAAACTAAAGCCTTTTAGGGTTTAGGGCCGCTGGCCCCTAAATTTTCACATGGCTCCAAGCGCTCCCAGGCGCTCCCTGGCGCTCCCAAGCGCTCCCAGGCGCTCCCAAGCGCTCCCCGGCGCTCGGCGCTCCCTGGCGCTCCCAAGCGCTCCCAAGCGCTCCCAGGCGCTCCCAAGCGCTCCCAGGCGCTCCCAGGCGCTCCCAAGCGCTCCCAGGCGCTCCCCGGCGCTCCCCGGCGCTCCCCGGCGCTCCCCGGCGCTCCCAAGCGCTCCCCGGCGCTCCTCGGCGCTCCCCAGCGCTCCCAGGCGCTTCCCAGCGCTCTCAGGTGCGCCCCGGCGCTCCCCAGCGCTCCCAGGCGCTTCCCGGCGCTCCCAGGCGCTCCCAGGCGCTCCCAGGCGCTCCCAGGCGCTCCCAAGCGCTTCCAGGCGCTCCCAGGGGGCCCCAGGCGCTCCCAGACGCTCCCAAGCGCTCCCAAGTGCGCCCAGAAGCGCTTAGAGCGCCCCCCACGTGTTTTTACGTCTCGGAGACATGTAGAGCGCGACCCGAGGACGAAAGGTCCCCGGGTTTAGGGTGTTATACTCTTCGAGGATCAAGGGAAAGTTTATCTTTGACTCGCGATTCCCAAGGGGCAGCCTACGGCTGCATGGGCGACCCACTCTGGCTACCTGCTGAAGTATCTCAGAGATGCCCTGTCTCTCGTAGACGGCGACGGTGATGCGCGGTGGGGTGGGCAGAAGCACAACGAGGTGCTTGGGAATTTAGGGTTTAGGGTTTTAGGGTTTAGGGTTTAGGGTTTAGGGTTTAGGGTTTAGGGTTTAGGGTTTAGGGTTTAGGGTTTAGGGTTTAGGGCTTCTCGGGCGCGCAGCGGCCGACAGTCCAGGCAATGCTGCCCCCCCTTCGGCAAGCTTGATTGGGGGGGCGGTTAGCCGACCCGAGCAAGCTTGGCGAAGGGGGCAGGAGCTGCAACATCTTCCCACCCCCAGCCGCATGGCCGGCAACCTCCCAAACTAAAGCCTTTTAGGGTTTAGGGCCGTTGGCCCCTAAATTCCCAAATGCGTTCCAAGCGCTCCCAGGCGCTCCCAGGCGCTCTCAGTCAAGCTCCCATGCGCTCCCCGGCGCTGCCAAGCGCTCCCGGCGCGTTCCGAAGCGCCCCCTGCCAGGCGCTCCTGGCGCATTCCCAAGCGCTCCCGGGCGCTCCCAGACGCATCCAAGCGCTCCTTGGCGCTCCCAAGCGCTCCCAAGCGCTCCCGGCACGCTCCCAGGCGCTCCCGGGCGCTCCCAGGCGCTCCCAGGCGCTCCCAGGCGCTCCCAGGCGCTCCCAAGCGCGCAGCGGTTTGCCGGCCAACGAGGTGTCGTACCTTGGGGCCCATATTACGCTGGCGACGCCAGAACCGCGCCTGCGCGCTCTTTTTCGATGCACAGGCGCGCTGGCGAGCGCATATGGCGATTGACGTAAACTTACCCAGGGCCTCAATCTCAGAAGCGATCATGGTGGGCCACGACAAAGGGGACCAGCTCGCCGGACGCTCCGCGGCTCGCGCGCGCGCGAGGTTCCCGCGCTGACACCACGTCGTCCCAGAGTCTCCGGGGTTCGTTCGCGCGTTGGGGGACGCCCGACCGGGCGACCTTTTCCGATTCTCGCAGGAGCGATTCTGCGCGGTGGCGCACGCGCAGCGCTTTGTCTCGGATGGTGGGAGGGGGAGCTCGAGGGGGCGGGCCTGGCGCCCCCTCGATGCGACGCACCAGGCAGCGCGTCGCGTGCGTCAGCCGGCCGGCCGGCCGGCAAGGTTGACGCAACGCTAGCCCCAGGCAAATGGAAAAGCACGAAGTGGCCTACAGTTGGCTCCGGGCATTCAAAATGTTGCCCGGGAATGGTGTTTTGGGAATTCGAAGAGCACGAAGTGGCCTACAGTTGGCTCCGGGCATCCAAAATGTGGCCCGGGAATGGAGTTCTGGGAACTCGAAGAACACGAAAGGGCCTACAGTTGGTTCCGGGCATCCAAAATGTGGCCCGGGAATGGAGTTCTGGGAAATCGAAGAGCACGAAGTGGCCTACAGTTGGCTCCGGGCATCCAAAATGTGGCCCGGGAATGGAATTCTGGGAAATCGAAGAGCACGAAGTGGCTTACAGTTGGCTCCGGGCATCCAAAATGTGGCTCGGGAATGGAGTTCTGGGCAGGCGCTCTCAGGCGTTCCCGGAGGTCAGAAGAAAAGGTCTTTGGGTTTAGGGTGTTATATTCGTTGAGGATCAGGGGAGGTTTATCATTGAAGCGCGAATCCCCAAAAGAGGGGAAGGGCAGCAGCAAAAGCTGCCAAGGCGAACCACTCGGGCTACATGCTCAAGCATCTCAGAGATGCCCTGTCTCTCGTAGACGGCGACGGTGATGCGCGGTGGGGTGGGCAGAAGCACAACGAGGTGCTGGGGAATTTAGGGTTTAGGGTTTAGGGTTTAGGGTTTAGGGTTTAGGGTTTAGGGTTTAGGGTTTAGGGCCTGCATTGGCGCAAGCGCGCGCTGGCTGCGATCCCCCCCACATCAAGGTTGTTGGGGGGGATCGCTGCCCAGGCCGCGCGCGCCACGGTTAGTCGCATTCCCGCCCCAGACCACCCAGAGTGAAGCCTTGTAGGGTTTAGGGCTTCTCCCCCCAACCCCCCTATCACGGGGGGCTGTCGAAGTGGCGCGCGCAGGCGATCGCCGACGCGGCCGTGGCATTGCGCATCCACTTGAGCATGCGCGCAGGGCGCGTGACGTAGGCGCGTCAGCTCGTCGCCCCGTCGAAGAGGCAGCCTTTGGCGATTTCGGCGTTGAGCTTCGCCGTTGGGCTGCCGCTGGCGCAGCATGTCCATGCGTTGCCGCCTTTGCCTTCGGCACTGGGTTGTGACACTGGGCTGTGAATGCTGGGATGCGCGCGTGCGGCCGCAGCCGTAGCAATGCGCGCCGATGCGAGCACGCGCGCAGGGTGCATGGCGCTGGCGCGTGAGGTCGCCTCGTCGATGAGGCAGCCGTTTGCACCTTCGGCGTGGAGCTTCGCCGTGGGCTGCCGCTGGCGCAGCAGTTCCACAGGGGTCCGGCATTTGCTTTCGACATTGGACAGCAGCACTGCGAAGGCGCTGGCGCGGCAATCCCATGGTTCCCCGCGGGCCTGGAGCGAGTGGTTTCGCCGTCGGGCTCCTCGCTGACGGCGACGCGCACGGCAGTTACATTCGCCCGCGGCTTTGGGTTTCGCCTTTGGGGTCGCCCCCCCGCTGAAGCGATTGCAATCATCGACGCAGCCGCCTTCGGTGCGAGCTTCGGACGGCTGGAGGGGAGCGCGAGGGGGTGGGTCTGGCACCCCCTCGCTACGATGCGCGCGCATGGCTGCGGCAGCACCTCCATGGCAGAGCCCGTGGATTGCCTTGGGGGGGCCTTCTGGCAGCGCTGGGAGAGCGCCTGGAGCTTCCCCCAGGAGCCCTGGGACCGCCTGGAACCGCCGGGGCACGCTTGGGAGCGCGCGGGAGCGCATGGGAGCGCCGCGTGGCGCCTTGGAGCGCTTGTGGGTGCTTCAGAGCGCGTGGGAATGCTTGGGCGCTTGGGAGCACCTGGGAGCGCCGGGGAGCGCTTAGGAGCGCTTCGGAGTTGTGGCAGCGCTGGGAAGGCTGGGGAGCGCCTGCGAGCGCCTGGGGAGCGCGCCAGGAGCGTGCCGGGAACGCTTGGGAGCGCTTGGGAGCGCCTGGGAGCGCCTGGGGGCGTGTCGGGAGCGCCTGGGAGCGCCTGGGAGCGCCGTGGAGCGCAGCCAGCGCGCGCCTGGGAACGCGCCTGGGGGTGTACCGGGAGCGCCCAGGAACGTTTGGGAGCGCTTGGGAGCGCCTGAGAATGCCTGGGAGCGCCTGGGAGCGCTTGGGAGCGTGCCGAGAACGCCTGGGAGCGTGCCGGGACCCTTTGAAGCGCCGTGGAGCGCTTGGGAGCGTGCCGGAGCGCTTGGGAAAGCTTGGGAGCGCCTGGGAGCGCCTGGGAGCGCCTGGGAAACCTGGGAGCGCCTGGAGCGCTTGGGAACGCTTGGAGCGTCCGGAGCGTGCGGGAGCGCTTGAGAGTCCCCTAGGAGCGCCTGGAGCGTTTTGGGAAGCGGCTTGACGCCTCAATGCGGGAATTTCGTCTTGGCAGGTTGAGCACACAGGAGCGCCCGCAAGGGGGGTAGTTTCTATGAATGAGGAATTTAGTAAAATAAGACATTGTAACTAGGTTTTGGAGCCCCAGGGATTGCATCGGCCAGGGGGGAACCCACGGCTAGGCTGAGGTTAGGGTTCCTTTTTCTTGAGAAAACACCACGGGTTGCAACCGCCCGCTGCTAATGCCGCCTCAAGCGGCTCTCAGGCCGCTTCGTCGGTGCGCAAACGCCGCAATGGGCAGGCCGCTGAGCGCTCGGCCATACGCCACGGGCTACGGACTGCACCGCCCGTGGCTTGCAGTTTAGGTTTTAGGCTTGCAATTGCGCATGCCGCCTGCTGCGACCCCCACCCACATCAAGCTTGTTGGGGGGGATCGCTGCCCAAGCCGCGCGCGCTATGAACTTGCACTCCCGCCCCAGACCACCCACAGTAAAGCCCTTAGGGTTTAGGGTTTCTCCCCCCAACCCCCCTATCACGGGGGGCTTTCGTGTTGTGTGCGAATGCGAGCATTCCGCGGGGAGCACGACAACGCGGTTTTGGCATTGCGTTCTTGGTACGCGCGCAAAGCGCTTTGCGCAGGCGCAAGAGCCAGCGTCGTCGCATGGCCAACAATCTTTGCCGTGGGTTTAGCTGCATTCGGCGGGCTCCCAGTTGGCGCATGGCTTTGCCGAAGGACGGATTCTTCTCCTGCGGGTGTGCATTGCAATCAGAAGGCGCAGGAGAGGCCTCAAGGCCAGGCGTCGCCGCATGAGGTTTTGAGTTACGGCGTTGGCCTGTCGCAGACGCAGCATTGCCCCTGGTTCCAGCTGGCCTCCTTCATTGGCTTTTGCCGTTGGCCTGGCTGCCCTTGCAGCCGCCGTCGTAGACGGCTGCCGCTGGCGCAGCACATCCACAGGGGTCCGCATGTGCCTTCGGCGTTGGAAAGCAGCACAGCGATGGCGCTGGCGCGGCAATCCCATGAGCTCCCGATGGCCTCGCGCGAGTAGCCGCGCCATCGGGCTCCTCGCTGACGGCGACGCGCACGGCAGTTGTATTCGCCCGCGGCTTGGGGTTTTGCTTTGAGGTCGCCCCCGCTGAGGCGATTGCAATCATCGACGCAGACGCTGTCGACGCGAGCTTCGGAAGGCGGAAGGAGGAGCGCGAGGGGTGGGTCTGGCACCCCCTCGCTACGATACGCGCGCATGTCTGCGGCAGCACGTCCATGGCAGACCCCCTGGAATGCCTTGGGGGAGCTCTCTGGGAGCGCTGGGGGAGCGCCTCGACCTTTCCCCAGGATGGAAGCACGTGGGAGCGTCTGGGAGCGCGACAGGACACGCAGAGAGCACCGCGAGCGCGAGCCGTGAATTGCCCGTTGGGCTTGACCGTTGGCGTCGCCCCCGCTGAAGCGATTGCATTGTCGACGCAGCCGCCTTCGGCGCGAATTTCGCATGGCTGGAAGGGGGAGCGCGAGGGGGTGGATCTGGCACCCCCTCGCTACGATGCGCGTGCATGGCTGCTGCAGCACCTCCATGGCAGACCTCGTGGAATGCCTTGGGAGAGCTCTCTGGGAGCGCTGGGGGAGCGCCTCGACCTTTCCCCAGGATGGAAGCACGTGGGAGCGTCTGGGAGCGTGACAGGACACGCAGAGTGCACCGCGAGTGCGAGCCGTGAATTGTCCGTTGGGTTCGACCGTTGGCGTCGCCCCCGCTGAAGCGATTGCAGTGTCGACGCAGCCGCCTTCGGCGCGAATTTCGCACGGCTGGAGGGGGAGCGCGAGGGGGTGTTTCTGGCACCCCCTCGCTACGATGCGCGCGCATGGCTGCGGCAGCACCTGCATGGCGGGGGAGCGCCGGGAAGCGCCGCCAGGGAGCGCTGCCGACTGCTTGCGAGTGCATGCAAACGCTTGGGAGCGCCAGGGAACGCTTGGGAGCACCTGTGGGAGCTTGGGAGCGCTTGGGAGCAGGGGGGGCGTGCTGGGAGCGTGCTGGGAGCGTGCCGGGAGCGCCTGGGAGCGCGCCGGAGCGCTTCGGAGTGCTTGGGGGAGATAAGGAGGGGAAAGGAAGGGGGGGTGGAGAGGGGGGGGGAGGGGGGTGCGAAAGCGCCCCGGAGCCACGCGGAGGGCCAGGAGCGCTTGAGAGGGCAGGGAAGCGCCTGACAGCAGATTCCCAGAGGACGTGCCGAGCGCTTGAGGTACCTGGGAAGCGCTGGGGGGCGCTTTGGGAAGCGCCTGGAGGCATGCTGGTAGGCGCCAGCATGCGCCTGGAGCGGTGCCGAAAGCGCCTGGGAGCACCTTAGGAGCGCCTGGGAGCGCCTGGGAGCGCTTCGGAGCGCCTGGGGAGCGCTTGGGGGAGAGTGGACTGGGAGCGCCCGGGAGCGCCTGGAACGCCCTGGAACGCGTGGGAAGCGCCTGGGAGCGGCGGGAACGCTTGGGAGGCGCTGGAAGCGCCTGTGAGCGCTTGGGAGCGCTTGGGAGCGCTTTGGGAGCGTTGGAGGCACTTGGGACGCCTGGGAGCGCCTGGAGCGCTTGGGAGCCCCTGGGACGTGCGCCAGCCGAAAGGACGCCGCATGCTGTATTTTCATATGGTTGGCGGCCCCACGGACGGCCGAAAGGGCGCCGCATGCTGTATTTTCATAGGTTTGGAGCCCCAGGGGATGGCACCAATCGCAGAGAACCCTACGGCTGCACTTTGGGTTAAGGGTTCTTTCTCTTCTCAGATGCACACCCACGGGGATGCATACCCGCGGGAAGCGAATCCTCCTCAGCGGCTATCGCCGCTTCGTCGGTGCGGCGTGCGCGCATGGGCGGACTCGCTGATCGCTCGGCCAGGCGCCACGGGCTTCTGACGATGCACCGCCCGTGGCTTGCAGTTTAGGGTTTAGGGCCTGCATTGGCGCAAGCGCGCGCTGGCTGCGATCCCCCCCCCATCAAGGTTGTTGGGGGGGATCGCTGCCCAAGCCGCGCGCGCCACGGTTAGTCGCACTCCCGCCCCAGACCACCCAGTGTGAAGCCTTTTAGGGTTTAGGGTTTCTCCCCCCAACCCCCCTATCACGGGGGGCTGTCGAAGTGTTGCGCGCAGGCGATCGCCGACGCGGCCGTGGCACTGCGCATCCACGTGAGCACGCGCGCAGGGCGCGTGGCGTAGGCGGCGCTTCGGCTCGATGTCCCGTCGAAGAGGCAGCCGTTGGCGATGGCGGCGATTAGCTTCGCCGTTGGGCTGCCGCTGGCGCAGCATGCTTATGTGTTGTCGCTTTTGCTGTCGGCACTGGGTTGCGACACTGGGCTGCGAATGCTGGGAAGCGCGCGCGCGGCCGCGGCCGTGGCAATGCGCGCCCATGCGAGCACGCGCGCAGTGTGCATGGCGCTGGCGCGCCAGCTCGCCTCGTCGATGAGGCAGCCGTTTGCGTCTTCTGCGTGGAGCTTCGCCGTTGGGGTGCGGCTGGCGCAGCAGATCCACAGGGGTCCGGCTTTTGCCGTCGGCATTGGAAGGCAGCACTGCAAGGGCGCTGGCGTGACGATACTACCCCTGCGCCTCAAGCGAGCGGCTGCGCCGTCGGGCTCGCTGACGGCGACGCGCACGGCAGTTGCATTCGCCCGCGGCTTTGGGTTTCGCCTGCGGGGTCGCTCCCGCTGAAGCGATTGCAATCATCGACGCAGACGCTTTCGTCGCGAGCTTCGGAAGGCGGCAGGGGAAGCGCGAGAGGGTGGGTCTGGCACCCTCTCGCTACGATGCGCGCGCATGGCTGCGGCAGCACCTCCACGGCAGACCCCCCGAAATGCTTGGGGGGATTTCTGTGGAAGCCAGGGTCGGCCTCGCCCTTGCGCCCGCTGCGGCCGCCGCCCACGCCAGGCGTGGCGCCTGGCGCCCTCGGGGCGCTATCTCCGAGCTATCTTTGAAGGGCGCCACAGACGGCGCCTTCGGCGTCGCCCCCGCGCCCGCTGCGGCCGCGGCCCACGCTCGGCGTGGCGCCTGGCGCTCTCTGGGCGCTATCTCCGAGCTATCTTTGAAGGACGCCACAGAGGGCGCCTTCGGCCTCGCCCCCCCGCTCGCTGCGGCCGCGGCTCACGCCTGGCTTGGCGCCTGGCGCACTCTGGGCGCTATCTCCGAGCTATCTTTGAAGGACGCCACAGACGGCGCCTTCGGCCTCGCCCCCGCGCCCGCCGCGGCCGCGGGCCGCGCCTGGCGTGGCGCCTGGCGCATTCTGGTCGCTATCTCCGAGCTATCTTTGAAGGACGCCACAGACGGCGCCTTCGGCCGCGCCCCCCCGCCCGCTGCGGCCGCGGCCCACGCCTGGCGTGGCGCCTGGCGCACTCTGGGCATTATCTCCGAGCTATCTTTGAAGGGCGCCACAGACGGCGCCTTCGGCCTCGCCCCCGCGCCCGCTGCGACCGCGGCCCACGCCTGGCGCGGCGCCTGGCGCACTCTGGGCGCTATCTCCGAGCTATCTTTGAAGGATGCCACAGTCGGCGCCTTCGCTGTAGCCTTTGCGCCCGCTGCGGCCGCGGCCCACGCCAGGCGTGCCGCGGGCGCTCGTGAGCGCTATCTCCGAGCTATCTTTGAAGGACGCCACCGACGGCGCCTTCGCTATAGTCTTTGCGCTCGCTGCGGCCGCGGCCCACGCCAGGCGTGCCTCGGGCGCTCGTGAGCGCTATCTCCGAGCTATCTTTGAAGGACGCCACAGTCGGCGCCTTCGCTGTAGCCTTTACGCCGGCTGCGGCCGCCGCCCACGCCAGGCGTGCCTCGGGCGCTCGTCAGCGCTATCTCCGAGCTATCTTTGAAGGACGCCACAGTCGGCGCCTTCGCTGTAGCCTTTGCGGCCGCTGCGGCCGCCGCCCACGCCAGGCGTGCCTCGGGCGCTCGTGAGCGCTATCTCCAAGCTATCTTTGAAGGACGCCACAGTCGGCGCCTTCGCTGTAGCTTTTGCGCCCGCTGCGGCCGCGGCCCACGCCAGGCGTGCCTCGGGCGCTCGTGAGCGCTATCTCCGAGCTATCTTTGAAGGGCGCCACAGCCGGCGCCTTCGCTGTAGCCTTAAGGCCTATGCGGCCGGGGCCCACGCCAGGCGTGCCTCGGGCGCTCGTGAGCGCTATCTCCGAGCTATCTTTGAAGGACGCCCCAGTCGGCGCCTTCGCTGTAGC
>CAUYUJ010007246.1:0-48035 GCA_963575745.1 Prorocentrum cordatum | reverse complement strand
CATGTCGTTCTTTCTCCTACGACATGCCTTGGAGGCGCGCGTCCGACCCGAACATATACACCATTATTGTAGCGGCGTGGCCAGAAGCGCCCGCCACGATGCATATCCTACAAGATGTCTCGGTGCGCGCGTCGCCCTTGGGGGGGCGACGCAGACACAATAGTAATCTTAGTGGGCCCCAGAAGCAGCAGGGCCGGTTTTTCACCGTTTCCGAAAAAAAATGCCTCTTGACACAAAAAAATAACGGCGACCGGAAACGGCCAAAAAACGGCTACGGGATTGGAACCGGAGCCGGAACCAAAAACACCAGCGACGGCACCGGAACAAAACGGCGTCGGAACCGGCAACGAAAAGTGAACACACGGCCTTGTCGTTTCCAGAGATCCGATGTCATGATTTTTTCAATACGCGGTCCCCGGAAGTCTCGACCCATTCCCCAGGACCGGTTTTTCATCCTGAGTTGTTTTTTGACGCCCCCGAGGCCCAGCGAGGGCCCCTAGGGGCCGAAATTTAGGAAAAGCCTCCCGCCTTGATTTTTTCAATGCGTTGGATCTCTGGGTTTCCAGGGCCCACCAGGGTACCAGTATTTTGGAGTGGCGCCGAGTGAGCCTCCACGGCCCCAGCGGCCTCCTCGGCGTCCGCCGCCCCGGCGGCCCTCTCCGCGGCCGCCCCCGCGGCGGCGGCGAGGGCCGCGGCCGCGGCCCGCGCGGCGTCCTGCTGGGGGCCCAGCAGCGCCGCGTCCAGGGCCACCGCGCGCAGGGGCGCCAGCCGGCCGTGCAGCTCGGCGCCCGCGCCCAGGACCTGGAGACCCAGAGATCCTCCTCCTCCTCCTCCTCCTCCTGCTCCTCCTTCTCCTGCTCCTCCTCCTGCTCCTCCTCCTCCTCCTCCTCCTCCTCCTCCTCCTCCTCCTCCTCCTCCTCCTCCTCCCCTCCCAGGGCCCCAGGCGGCGCCCCGTGAAATGGGAGCGGCCGTTCTTGTTTGCCCGTTTCGGCCTCTCCAGGGGCCCTCGCCGGGCCTCGGGGCCGCTGGCGAACGAGGCGGGACAAAAAAAGCCGCGCCCAGGGAAAGGGTCCGAACCTTTGGGGCCCACTCGTCGAACAAAAATGGGAACAGCTGGATGTCTGGAGAGGTGATCACACACAAAAAGGCTGTGGGGCATGTTCCTGCATATGCCCGACCGCGAGGGTGGAGCGCCCAGAACGTCCCGGAGGAGAGCGAAGGCGGGCTCCAGCGGGAGGCGGCGGCGCAGCCCCCAGGATTCGGGAGCGGACAAGAGGGGGGTGTCCAAGAGGGGGGGTTCAACTCATGACTGGCGGCATGTGCGCGGCCCAGCGTGGGGGCCAGGGACGTAATGAAATCTGGGGAACTATCATGGCCCCCGCCATGATATCCCCTAGTCATCACCCCCCTTTTTGCCGCCCCCGCCTCCGAAGGATAGGAGGAGAGGCAGCAGCTCCACGAAAGCCCCCCCCGCGGCGCGCAGGAAGCGCTCCCCACGGCATCGAGCCGGGCAGGCGCTCAGGGGCAGGCGACCGTGCCAGCCAGGCCAGGGGTGCCCCGGGCCGGGGACCTTCGAGCGCCGCACCGCCGACGGGGGGCAAGAGCTGCGAGGGTCGACTTCGGGGGCAGCGGCCTGCCAGTCCTACTGCCTGACTGCTGCATGGCGCCGGCGCTGCCCCCGCTCCGCTCTCTCGCCACCTCATCGGGCTGGCCACGCCCGAACTGGTCTGCCTGGTCCATGACGTCAGGGCCAACTGCATACGGCCCTGGCATCGACCTGCACTGGATAGACTTCTGCTCCAGGTCCCTGCCAGAATAGGCAGACAATGATGCACCCGCAGCCGCCAGAGAAGACCACCTCAGGCATGTGCTCAATACCTCGTCGGAGGAAGGGCGCGTGAGGGCTGCGGGCAACCTGGACCTGGACGCATGGACCTAGGAAAGGACGTGCCAGCAGTTCCGCTATGCGCACCTGGTAGAATGGGCCATCTGCCAGTCAGACGACAGCCCCGCCGCTTGAAATGACTCCCGCCCGGCTCTCCCCAGAGGCGTCGCCAAGGTGCCCGCGTGGCTGGACGAGGACGACCTGGCAGTCTTTCTACAGATTTGGGGCCCAAGGCGCTACGCGGACGTCCCCTCCTGCAGCCAGGTGCCTCCTGGCCGGCGCACCGAACACCCGATGTCCACCACGAGGCACGCGTTCAGTCCCTGGCGAGGCCCGACAACCTGGCAGCGGTGCTGCCTGACCTTGCGCCGCTGCCGCTCCCCGCTTTCCCCAGCCTGAAACGTAGTAATGTTACCGACCTGGACAGAGAGATGGCCCTGGGGCCAGTCCCGGAGGTGGTGCACCCAAGCACCCACGTCGCCGCCCGCACTGGCGGCTCATGGCTAACCGTGCGGGATGGGAATAGTGAGCTGTACCTCGCCTGGCCCACCAAAAGAGGCAAGCCCTGCGGGGACACCAGAGGCGAAGCAATTTTTGTATCCGCGGGTCGAGAGCGAGCCTCTTCCGGTCGAAGCTAAGCGGGCTGCGCGCAGCTTTAATTGACAGAGGGGGGAAGGCAGAAGGAGGGGCCTCACGTCAAGGCCAAGAGAGGGCAACGCCCAGGAATCAGGCGGTGCCGAAGGCGATGTGCATGCCCCGAGGCGAAGCAAGCAATCCCGCCCTGGAAGCCGCGCAGGCGGCTGACAGCACAGCCGGGCCCCCAGTCACAGACTCGCCGTACGAGATCGAGGCGCACTGGGGACCCACCCTGCCCAGACGAGGGGAGGCAACTTTGGTCCGGCAGCTGGTCGCACTGGAACCAAGGACGCGACCGCCAGTGGGATCGCACCGCCTGGGCAGAGGGGGACACCAGGGGCACCAACGGCTTGAAGAATTCGAGCGAACGCCCAGACCGGTTGTACCGTAACCCAGGGCGGAAATCTAGTGCGAACCGCAGTGGCGCCGACAGGACAACAAGACTGAGACGTGGGCGGAGGTGGTCAGCGGCCTCAAGGGGACGTGCGGTGCGCCCTTCGTGGAAGGATGGATGAAGGGACCCTGGGACACACAAATAAATAAACACAAATCACAGGATTCCCTATATTTCCCCAGATTGTCTGGGCTTTTCTCCTCCCCCACTTCCATATTTTCCCATATCTTCTTGGGAATCGACGATTACTTGTGTCTTTGTGTTTCTTCCCTCCTCAGTGGAACAAGGCCTGCGATCGGAGGGACGGGAAACGCAACGGCAATGGGACCTGCAACCCCATCGGTTACGATGCCTTCTGCCCAGGCTCTGCTGGAGGAGCTGGCCAGCATTGGCCACGACATCTGGCGCCCCTATAAGAACCAGCGCCTGGAAGTAAATTAGGACACTGTCTGGCAACAGCAGCAGAGCAGACACGTGCAGACGTCCGGCAAGGGGCAGGGAGGCACGAGGCACAGTGAACCCCGCCTGCGTGGCCTGTGAAACACGGAGGCCCCGACGGCCCGCGAGGGGCCGCTGGGGCCTGCAACACACTACGCGCACAGGGTCCCCACCGGCATGCGCACCAATTAGGTGCTTCCGCTTACCTGGATGTGCTGGATCCGTGGGGCCCTCCACCTCAGGGAGCCCCGCTCTGGCGATGCGTGCAACCTGGCCGCAGGTGGCTGTTCCACCTGCCCGGACTCGGCGCGGGCCGCTAGCCACCTGGCCGTGCGCGACTGCGGGGAGCTTTCCGCCGCCCTGGCCCCCCCCCCCGGCTTCCGCCGGCGGAGGCGGCCTCGTTGTGTTTCCGCCGCCCTTCCGCCGAGAAGGAGATGATAACACCTTCGGTCCTCGAAGGCAAGGCCCCTTTCTGGAACGCATCACATGTGCTGCACGCCGTGCGTGTTACGCTTGCAGCTCCTGGCGTTCTCGTTCCTGTCCACACGCTTGTGGCTATCACAAAGCCGCCTGCCCGACGCCCACGCTCTTGGGTGCCGTTTTTGACGCGTCTGGGTTTGAATCAGTAGCAAAATTAAAAGAAACACAAACAATAACAATGATATAATAATAGCAAGACGAATAATAATAACATTGAAAAAAGAAACACATGCCATAAACATAAGCTGTTGGCGCCCCGCGCGGATTTCTTGGAACTGCGCTGGGCCCCCCTCCCTCGCGCGCGGAGCGCGCCAGGGGCCGCGCCCGAGGCGCCGCTGGCGGTGGGGGGGCCCAGCGCGGACCCATGAAATCCGCGCGGAGCGCTAAACGTTTATGTTTGCGGGGCTTTTTCTCCTCCGAAGAACGCGGAAAGAGGGAGGGGACAAAGACGACCCCAGCGATTGGAACAAGAGCTAAGCCCTGTGGACCCCCGCGAGCAGCCGCTCGTCGGCCGTCTGCGCCTGCGCGACCAGGGAGGCCTCCAGTGCCGCCAGGTCCTCCTGCCGACGGCGCGCGCACGGGGGGCCCTTCCGAGTGCTGCTGGGCATGGCCCTGGCGAAGCGTCACCCTGCGGCAGGTTCGCGCGGCGTCGGTGCGCGAGAAGGTCTTCGACGCCGCCTCGACCCTTCAGCCTTGAGCCGATCGCGGCCCCGATCGTTCAAGGCTGAATTCCGTCGGGTCCCCTGGCGTCGCCGCGAGGAGGATGAGGGGGAGGAGGAGGAAGAGGGGGAGGAGGAGGAGGAGGAGGAGGAGGAGGAGGAGAAGGAGGAGGAGGAGGAGGGGGAGGAGGAGGAGGAAGGAGGAAGGAGGAGGAGGGAGGGGAGGAGGGAGGAGGAGGAGGAGGGGAGGAGAGGAGGAGGAGGGGAAGAGGAGGAGGAGGAGGGAGGAGGAGGAGAGGAGGAGAGGAAAGAGGGGGGGGGGGGGGAGGAGGAGGAGGAGGGAGGAGGAGAGGAGAGGAGGAGGAGGCAGGAGGAGGGAGGAGGGGGAGGGGCGGAGGCGGAGGAGGAGGAGGAGGAGGAGGCGGACGAGGTGGAGGAGGAGGAGGAGGCGGAGGCTGAAGAGGAGACGGAGGCGGAGGAAGGGAGGTAGAAGGAGGAGAAGGAGGAGGAGGAGGAGGAGGAGGAAAAGCAGAAGCATAAGGAGGAGGAGGAGGAGGAGGATGAGGAGGAGGAGCCCAGCGTAGGGGGGGCGGCGCGTGTCTCCCCGCCTACAGGAAGGCGAGCGGGGTGGGCGCGCCTGTGACGTCCACCACGACGGAGCCCGTCGCGTCCGCGTGGGCGGAAGGGGCGAAGGCCGCGGGTCGGCCGACGCAGATAGCCGTATTTATATCAAGGGAGGAAAACCTTGATGACCTAATGATGGCGGGCGGCGATGCAGGCATGGGGGAGAGGGGGCGAGGCGAGACAGCAGAGGGCAGCAGCAGGGGGGACTCGAGGGGCGGAGCGGAGGGGGAAACAACGGGCGACAAAAACGATGATACAATCGGGCACAGGTGAGCAGGGAAGGCGGTGATGCGACGCAGTGGGAGGAGAGACGGGCGGGGAGCAAGCATCGGCATGGGCAGAGCTCGGAGTGAAGGACGAGGAGAGGGAGGGAAAAGTATGATCGGCAGCTGGGACACGCGCAGGGCTGATGGGAGAGGCCGAGCTGGGAAGATGATGCGATGTCACGGGCAACGGAGCGACGGGCGGGGGGGAGGGGGCAGGAGACAACAGGAGGGCATCAGGACGCGCCACCACGGTCGGCGAGGTCACTGAGGAGGAGGGCGAAGCTGCCGCGCCTGTGGACATCGATGCCGAGTGTCAGTGGTGTAGACGGCGGAATTGATGTCCGACCGCGGGAGGGCTCGACCGCCACAGGATTACGACCGGCAAGTGGCGACGGCGAGCCCGAACACGACAACGGGACTTGCGATCTAACGCCATCGGACAGCAGTCCAGATTCACGGCAAAACGCATGTGGCGACGGCGAGCCCGAACACGACAACGGGACTTGCGTTCTAACACCACCAGCGCGGAGTTCGCCTCCGAAGGATCCCAAACGTGGCGACGTGCTGCCCGAACGCGACAACGGGACTTGCGCTCTAACGCCGCGGCCCGAGTGGGGCAGGTCGAGGCATCCGACAAAAGGCGACGGTGAGCCCGAGCACGACAACGGGACTTGCGATCTAACGCCGAGAAGAGGCGACGAGGGCGCGGAACATCCCGTCGTCAACGTCACTGGCGAGGACGTCACCCGTGCACCGCGCGAAACAAGAGACGACAGTGTCACTGGCGAGGGCGGCGTCGCACATGCACCGCTCGAAATAGGGGGCAACAGCGCCATCGACGACCTGGAAGCCGCCCTTCGCGGAGCACGCGCGGACACTGGCGAGGGCGGCGTCACGCGTGCACCGCGCGAAATAGGAGACAACGACGTCACTGGCGAGGTCGGCGTCATGCAAGCCCAGCTCGAAATAGGAGACGGCAGCGCCATCGGCGATCCTGAAGCCGCCCTTCGCGGGGCTCGCGCGGACGCCAAGGGGGGGGGGCCGCCGTCGGAGAAGATGGGGGGCGCGTCGGAGGCGTGGCCGAGGCCGTGGGCGTGCATGGAGTAGCCGAACTCGGAGGGCAGGATGGGGCGGAACCGAGCGCGAGAGAACGAACACGGCGAGAGGGGGGCGGGACTCTGGACGTCGGGCGGGGCAGGCGAGTCGCAGATGATGTGTCCTCCGCGGGGGGGCTCGGCGGGGGCAGGCGCTCGATCAGAAAGTCTTCGGTCCTGGGCGAGCGGATCGGCAAGCAGGATGAGGAAGAGCATGTGCTGCTGGATCCCAGCGCGGATGAGGCTCGTGCCGTGCTCGCAGTGCCGCTGTCAGGGTCGGGGGCGGCGGATGACGCAGATGAGGTCGATGCGGCCAGCGCCGTGGGCGTGGGCAAGAGCGTGGCGATCGGCTGGGGCCGAGTGCGCGGACATGAGGGCGGGGTCGAACTCGAGCTTGACACCGCAGGGGTGAGCCTCGGTGATGAGGGCGCCGAGCCACTGGAGTCGGACGGGCTCGACGGTGGAGAATGGATGTGGTAGTCTCTGCGGGCGAGCTGCCTCCTTTCGGTCGCCGACGTAGCCTGAGGCGTGGCCGGCATCGCCGCTCTCGCACCAGCAACCGCACAGCTCCGAATGGCTGCAGGGGAATGTGGCCATGAGTCACTCAGACGGGCCTCATTGTACGTGTTGTAGGCAGCCGCGAGCACAGAGTAGGATTGGCACGAGGGGCGGCGCATGCCCCATCTTGACGGGAAGTCGAGGGCGAAGGGGCGGGCCAGCGCGCGTCGAAGAGCCGACCAGAGGACAGGGCAGCGGGCGTAGTGCTTGAGCGTGTCCCCCTTGCCAAGGCAGCCAAATGCGCAGGGACGCTTCCCATGCGGCGATATGACGCGGGCGGATGTCATCCAACCATCGGACCACGAGCGGATCACCGCCCACGCCCACGAGCACGGACACCGCCGAAGAACGGCCTGGCAGGCGTCCCAGTCCACATAGCACAGGGAGCTGGCGTGCTGGCCAGCAATCTTGGCAAGGCGCAGGGTGAACAGGGCACGGGGAGGACGTGCCGCCAGCGACGCTTCGCGCAATGCAGCATGTGCGGCACGCTGAGGGCGGGGGCGAGAGCGGCCACCGAGGTCCAGCGCCGCCAGGGCCGCGGCGGCGGCCGAAAGCGGCCAGCGGACCAGGAGGAGGGCGACCAGCAGCAGCGGCCTCCAGGTTCTCGACGAGCGCGGGCGCCTTCCAGAAGTTGGGGTAGGGGAGGCCCGTGGCGAGCATATCGAAAGTGGTCCATTCGGGGTGTCCGTCAGCATGTGCCCGAAGCGCTGCCATCAATTGGGGCCAGCATTGGAAGTTGAGCGTGGCGGCGCGAGTGCTGGTGGCGGTCGTGAGGTCTCCCCAGCGAATGCAGCGCGGACCGCCCCAGCGGTCGAACTAGGACCAGGCGTCGAGGTGCAGCGCGCCGAGAGGAAGCCTGAACACCTGCGCAAGCACCGTCAGTTCTGGCTGGAGAACGGACTTCGGAGGCCAGCAGAACTGAGCAACGTATGAGAGTGTGTTGACCGCCCTCGTGTTGTAGAGAATGGCGGAATGACTAGCAGGGGTAGTGCTGTGTCCAATAGCTTGAGCCCTCAAACGGAGCTTCGAAAGTGGCCCACTCCATGAAATAGAGGGGGAGACAGCGGGGCCTAGCCAGATGCCAAGATACAGCAACTGCGAGGTGATCTCGAACCCGATCCACTCAGGAATCTCCCTCGCGATAGCGCCCCGAACGTCCCTAGCCAGCGCCGCGGAGAAGGGGCCAGAGAGGGGAACCACCTTGCACTTCGCCGCTTTCAGGTCCAAGTTAGCCATAGCCGAGGCACATGACATGGCCTGTGAGACCTCTGAGAGGGCCTGGGCGGATCTCAGGGCGCCGCCGATATCATCAGCACAGGCTCTGGCAAGGCCTAACTGAGGGCCCTCCACCTTCTCAGCCAGGTCCACGAGGAACGCGGCCGCGCCCAGGGCGCGCAGAGTACCAGAGAGGGGACAGCCCTGGATGATACCGCTCTGGATCCAGAAGACGTGCTCGAGATGACCCTTGTGCAACGTGACCCCTTCGATCGACGAGTAGATGGACGCAGCGAACTGCGCGAGGGGGCCGGGGGGCCCATGCGGCGGAGGCAGCACATCAGGAAGTCTTGGTTTATAGAGGGGAAGGCCAGGCCGACATCGAGGGGTAACATGGCAGGGATGTCGCGGGAGGCGTGGGGCGTGACAGACAAGATCCTGCTCGGGACGTCCAGCTCGAGGATGTTGACCACGAAGCTCCGACCAGGCATAAATCCGCGCTGGCACGGAGGCGCCGGGGCCTGCAAAGCAGGGCGGGTGGCGCGGTTGACCGCCGCGGATATGATCTTGAGGTCGCAATTCCGAAGCCCCAAGACCCGAACTTTGTCAGGAGAACGAATGCACGTGCGGTCAGCGAGCTCGGCGTCCGTGACATTCTCAGGGGGGAAGATCTGGACCGTGTCCCCCGAACAGGCGAAGAGCTCCTGGCCCTCGAGGATCCACTCGAGAGCCCCCCAGAGAATATCAACGCTAATGCGGGAGGCCGCCCGCGCAGCATGCGGTAGGGCATCGGGTCCAGGGGCAGAGTGGCGAGCAGTGCGAATAGCCCGTCTGATCAACCCCTTCGACGGCGGCGTCAGCGCAATATGATGAGCAGTAGGTAGGTGGCGGCGGAGGTAGACGTCGGCGGCAGCAGCGTCCCAAGACTTCTTGCGAAACACAGGCGCCCAATAAGCAGAGAGCTCACGGATGCGATCCTCAGGGTCGGTGGCGATCCTTCCATCATCCAGGGCGACGCCAGACAGCGATATGCGGCGATTCAGCGGTGACCAAAGACGAGCCCTTGGTTTCAGCGCCCGAAGTTGACAGCGAGTCTGAAACCGATCCCCCTCACGATGTTGCGCAGCATCGGGACTTTTCCGAGCACTCTCAGCAGCCTCGCTCTAGACCTGGTCGACCCAAGCCTGGGGCGACGGGGGGTGGCGAAGCTCGACGCGCCCCGACGCTAACGAGATGAAGTCGCCCGCGAGCGGGTGGGGGTCCAGGGGGCGGGCGGCGAGCGAACGGTCCTGGCGCCAAACCACCCGAGCAAGCGACCGCGCAAGCTGGACAAGCGTGGCAGGATGATGGGGGCGATGAAGGAAGAGGGTATCCCCGGTCTGAGCTGCAGCGATCTTCAATAGCTCTTTGTATTTCTCCAGCTTGACAGGGGGTGACATCGCTTCCCAATGTGCAGCGCTGCACAGACCTTCCAGACGCCGCCGAAATTCAGGAGCGCCAGATATGTGTTTCTGGATGGGCCTGGTGCTCGGAGGGCGAACAGCTCGAGCGGACATAGTGAGAAGAACCGCTGCGTGGTCTGAGATCCTGCGCTCGGGTAGGGCCTCGGGAGTACCAATCGTGCAGACCTGAGAGTGAACTTGACATCTGCCAACCCGAGAGCGAGCAGAAGATACGATCGATGGAAGAACACGAGCCAGATGATGTTTCGAAGTGCGAGGGGTCCTCGCACGCAATCTCGGTGAGGCAAGCGAGCGCCTCTCGCCAGCGAGGCTCCTGCCCATGGTGCCGCCTGTCACCGCGACGGACGGCTGCGGCAGGGGGCGCAAGCACCAACGCATCGTGCACGGCAAAATTGAAGTCGCCCAGCACAAATGCGGTGTACATGTCGGGGTCCTCCTGCGCGCGTAGTCGTGAGGCCTTGATAGCCTCAACGGCATGGCGGATGTCGGAGTGGGAGAGCTCGTGGTTGTGGATGTTGAAAATATCCGCCATATGAGAGGCCGAAGATATCGCGACAACGTGCGCGCGCCCAGGAATGAGCACCCTCTGCGCTGTAGTCGGTAGTGCCCCGTTGGAGCCCGCGAGAGGAGGAACCAATATAGCCGCGCCGCCGCGAATGTGGCCCGACGCTGGGTCCTGGTCGAAACTGGGGAAGACTGAGATGTCATTCGCGATGGTCGCAATGAACGAGACGAGCTGGTGGTGGTCCTGGTGGATCTCCTGGGGCGCAATGATAGTGCATGCTGGGCGAATGCTGCTGAGGTGCGACTTCTTGGTGCGGGCCCTGTCACCCCCGGCCTGGAGCAAGGCTCTAGCATTCCACGTCGCCAACCTCAAGGTGGGAATCTCGGGCGAGAGAGCACTGGGAGCAAGTAGGGCGGCGGCGCTAAAGAGACCGCTGTGGCGGATCCGAGGGGTGGGTGATGTCGCGGCAGGCCGCGCGGAGGGTCTCCACATCCATGCCGTGCCTGGCGAGAATGGCGATGTCCCAGCAAATCTTGGGCGGTGCGTCCCCGTGCGCAACCTGAATCTGCATGAACTTGTCCCAGCCGATCGAGAGGGCGCCGCGCTCCTTGTCGGAGAAGAGCCGCCTGCCTGGGTACTGGAGTTCGACAGCCTGTCGAACCTTGCGGAGGGAGATCTCCAACTTGATGCGCTTGGGGGTCTTGTCGGGGCCCAAGTGGAGCCTGCGCCTTTCAGCTCCAGGAGGGGTGGCCCAGAACTCCTTCCAACCCGACTGGTCGCGCAGGCTCGACATGGCGGAGCGGGCCTTCCGAGCGGCAGCGCCTGACGGACCTTTAAACTGAACCTCGAGCCGGCGAGCTGGGGCAGCGCCACGAAGCACAATGGAGTAGTCCTCGCTGGTGAAATTGAGGCCCTCGAGCCAGGGCTGGAGGGAGGCGACGATGCTGGCCTGGGTGGTGGGCTTCTGAGAGACAGCGACAACGATGGTGCAGTCATCGGCGCGCTCGAATGACGAGGGAGGGGGCTGTTCATCACGAGGGGCTGCGGCGGCAATGGCAAGCTGCTTACGAAGCTCCGCGATCTGTTCGCGAAGGGCCTCGATGTCGGAATCGTGGCGATCGAGCCTGGTCTCGGCGGCAAGTAACTGGGCCGTGTGTTCGTCGATCTGAGACTGGAAGCGTCGGCTGACCGCGTCGAGCCGAGGGGCGAGCGCGGACTGGACCTGTTGCTCGACGGCGGTGGCTTGCTTGGCGACCTCCGCCTGCATGGCCGAGAGCATGATGAGAAGAGTGGTGTGGTTCTCGCCGACAGTCTTGGACACGCTGCTACTGACTTCTGCTGTGATGGTGCCACGCATGGGCTGGAACTCCTCACGGCACACCTGCCTGAGGTATTCATCTGATGTGAAGTCATCGTCGTCCATGTCGGCGGGGCCGTCGGAGCCTGGGTCGACAGGAACGTCAGCAGCGAGCCGCTTACGAGCACCATAACGAAGAGAGCCTTTGCCTTTGCCCGCAGCACGAGCGGGGGACTCCTGACTGGGGATGGTCGGTACAGAGTCGACGGCCTCGGCGAGCTCACGGAGCTCCTGGGGCGCGAGGGGGGCGCCATCGGCCATGACACGAGGGAGGAGGGGATGTCCGCCAGCTGCTGAAAGCTGGATAGCCCCGAAGGAGGGCTGCCTCACTCAAAACGGGCCTGTCCCGATCTGGAGCCAAAATGGCAACGGAGGAGGAGGGGGGGGAGGAGGAGGAGGCGTGCAGTGGCACGTGATATGACTCCTCTCCTCCCGACAGCGATGGCGACGCAATGCAGTAAGGCTGTGTTTTCTGTGTCGATCGCTCGCACAGTACACAACTATGACGCGTCTTGAGCCAGTACATTACAGTACGGGCAGTGAATTCGCCGGGCCCCCGGTGAGCTCTAGAGGGCCCCGAGAGAGGAACGTGTGAGGTATGTAACAACTTACTCTCGTGATGGCTTAGTCTACGCAGTAGGCTCTGTGGCCCATGGCTAATTTGACGGCAACGAAGGTGAGGAGGAACTAATTATTACAACTTCACATAAGCAATAGCGTGTGATACGCGGCGGCTAGACGGTGGCGATGGCAGGCAACAACAAAACAAATGACAACAAGCTGGCCTAACGTACTTGATCTTCTCGCAGTAGCCGTGCCCCTCGTGGAGGTCATACTTCTGCACTATAACGCTCCACAGGTGGCCGATGAACTGTGTCGCTCTGATGCTCTTCGGTTGGCACTCGTCGTTCAGCGTTTCTTCTTGTCGACGGTCTGGGACTTCGAACTCCATCTCTTTGGTTCGTGCTGTGGTCGCCACTCACCCTGATTCAATGCGTTCATGACGTCGAATCTACTGATACTGCCCTTGGTGAGTCCGTCACACAGCATGTCCCTCGTATCTATCCATATCAATTCTGCTATGATGCCACGGTCCAACCACTCTCGCACTTTCATCACTGTGTATGCTAAGTGTCGCTCAGTCGGAAGTTGGACCTCGGTGGCCGTACATGCTTTGAAAAATGACTCGCTATCCGTGAAGACTATGATCTTCCTGCTGAAACCACCTCGCTCTGCGTGTGTCGCCAGTTGGGTAGCCGTCTGCGAGCCTCTGTCAACTTCATGTAGGAGACCTGCCAATACAATGCACATAGATGCTGCGTCTCCCACTGCTCCTGCTTCTGCGCTGAATGTATTCCTATTCACTCTGGATTGCTTCTTGCTAGTCGTTACGAACATGTGTAGTTTGCCTCCGATCTTCGTGCTGGTGTGCTGACACAATCCCATGATGTCAGCTCGAAGTGCTAGGCAATCTGGTTCATCTGCTCTGAAAGCTGAATCCACAATACAATATAAAGCTGTGTCTCCCATCATCTGTGAATATCGAACTCCTGCATGATGTGTCTGGATCCATTTCAAACTTAGATTCAAGACCTGTGCGTGCTTGTGCTTGAGCTGTTTGGCGTTACGCTGACATAGTCCAACGAAAACTTGTATTTCTGGTCTTGATTGAGTTACCCATGACAACGCTCCCAAGAGACTCCTTGCCAAGGTGTGCAATTCTATGCTGAGATCGTCATCTGGTCGGTGAGCTGAATGAGCTGGCAAGGGTATCATGTGCAACTCCGCGATGTAGCCCTTCTGATGTATGTAGATCGACTTCTTGTCCGTCGTCTGCTCGTGCTCCACTCCCAGATACGTGAACTTGTTCATATGTTTGCTGCACTTGCCAAATGCAGTCTCCAATGCCTTCCATAGTTCTTCTCGTGCTGAAGTCGTCGATGATCCTTTTAAGTCATCCAGATGACCGCAAACCAATGAAATACACTTATTCTGGTTGTCGTGCCTCATGTACAGCTTGTTGTCTGTCTTGCTTGGAATATGGTGCGTCGCATTCATAACCTGTGCCAACTTCAAGGTAAACAATCTCGGTGCGTCCTTCAGTCCCCATATCGGTCGCAAAATACGTAGGCAGTGTTTCTCATGATTGAAGCCCTCCCAGCCTTTGAACGTCCTCAAAACGGAAGCTGTCTTGGCGTCTACAATAAGCTGAACTTGCCTGATCAAGCCGTCCGTCGTCATTTGATTGATCTCGTCGAACGTAAGGCCTTTGAGGAAAGCTCCTGAGATATCCAGTGCCCACAAATCATACTCATTCTGGCATGCGTGACTGTTCACCACTCGTGTGCTGTACCGGGCTGCGGTTCCGCTGAAAGTCTCCACCTGGGACTGCCTGTCCTTGAACCCCCTCAGCGTCCATCTGCCTTTTACCTCGCGTTGCTCTTTACCATCTAGAATCATGATCTTCCACTTGAAAACCCATGTGCCGTCGACGAGGTTGGTGGCGTCCCGCTTGAGCATGATGCCAACGCTCTCGAGCTCCAGCCACTGCTGCAACTCTCTTTTCATAGAACTGATAACCTTTTCATGATGTTGTCGCTGATCATCTGCGCTGAGGTTGTGAAGATCTCGTTTGATAACTTGGCTGCTGAGCTTAGTCTTAGATAAGAAATAAACCAAGTCATACCCCTCGGGAATACGCTGCTTCGTTCGAAACTCCAGATTAGCGATATACCAAGGTAAAGCAAACTCCGCCACGGGTTCCTCGCGCTCGAAGTGAAACGTCATGTCCCTTGACTGGTCCACCAAATCGTGCTTCGTCTGCTGAGCCGGTGCCTCGAAGTACTCGAACTCGGACTGGTCGAAATCGTCGTTCGTGCTCCTTCGCTTGAGCAGGGGCTCTGGATTCCTGCTCGTGATATACGCCTTGAACTCGTCCATTGTCGTGGGTAGCCTGACCTCATTGCCGCGGTGGTCGCAGTAGAGGTCGTCGCCTTCCGCAATGCGCCAGCCTCCGTCACCTGAATCTGGTGGTGGTCCGCGATCGTCGACGCCCGTCCCGGGCTCGAAGTCCTCGTCGCTGACTTCCTCGGTCGTTGTAGGTGAGGCTGGTCGTACTGCGGGTGTCGTGGGTGCTGCTGTTGATGCCGCTGCGCCTGAGGAGGGTGCTGCTGCGCCTGCAGTCGGTGGCTCGTAATGTGGGGGGTCCAGGATAGGTCCTTCGTCTCGGTCAACTGCTGGATCTGGTCGTTGACGTCGGTCTGCCGGTGCCGTTCGGTCCTTTTCTTCTTCCTCGTGGGGCAGCGTGCGATACTTGTGTGCTCGGTCGTCGTCGTGAACTCCGTCATGTTTTCTTCTTCTTCGTGGTGCTCTTTCTTCTTCTTCAGGAGGGGGTACCGCCGCTGGTGCTTCAGGTACTCGGTCTGGTTGTGGAGGTGCCGGAGGTGCTGGGTTCATGTCCATGTCTCCTGGCACTTCTACTTGATCACCGTCGTCTTGGTCTTGATGACGCTGCTTGAAGAAGAACTGCACAAATGATATTTTCCACCAATACGCCTCTGGCCGCTCATCTTCACAAAGAATTCGCTTCCAGTCCACGTAGGTACTGCCATACTGAATCGTATAATAGCGTACTGATGAATGCTTATACCACCATACCAGGAATGAGCTTGGCATTTCTGGTAGATTTTGAAGATGATGCATGCCACAGCCAATCCGTGCTCCAAGACAATGTCGTACTCCTGCCAGAAGTGCTAGATGGATGATGGCGCTCCACAACTTGGGATACTGTGTGGTACTGCGTGTAAGTTCCCATCGTCCTGTCGAGGATACACACCAACCAAATCGTAACACCGCCCTTGAGCAGGAGTCTGCAAACTTGGTCACCTGCGTCATGACTGTGCTGATGCTCGTGATACTGCTGTCCTGACTGCTCGCAAAATGGAGAAACTCCAAGTACAGCGCCTTCCTGATGTCCGCGATTCGTACCGACATGGGGCGTCCTTGCCATTTACAATGTACAAGTCCGTCTCGCATATCTGACATGTCCGTGATCTTGCATGGTCCAATCCAGTTGGTGATGCCCTTCTTGTCGGTCTTCCTCAAGATGTCCACGAAGTCTCCAACCTGCAATTCGAGACCCTGTCCTGAGGTCCGCGTCTGAGACTCCAGAGCTCGCTGTATTCTTGCTGTAGCCGTGGCTTCCACCATTGCCGTGTTCGCTAGTTCGCGTATGCGATGAACATGTCGGGTTAAGCCTGGTAGTCCTCCCACGTCGTCCTGCAGGGGCGCTGCGCTCACTTGATCAAGATCTTGAAGCTGTGCTGGTTGTCGTCCGTAGAGCGCCTGATAGGGAGAGAAACCACCAACATTCAACAACTGATTGTGTGCCATGAAGGCCTCCGCCACGATGTACTCGTCCGGTATGGCCGTGTCCAATTCTTCTGCTTGGGACTTGATGCGCCGTATGGTGTTGCGAACTATCTCATGGTGTCGTTCAACGATGGCTGCCTTGGAGCCCACTGGCTTGGCTCGTCTCTGAATCTGATGTTGATCACAATAAATACGAGCTTCGTCTGATTCCAGGGCTCCTTCTTGATCTGCAATGAGATGCTGAGGTGGTCCGTGTATCGTGACCCAGGTCAGGTGAATCACGCGTAGAATTTCTGGGGGTTCTTTACTGGCTGCAACTCCGCCTCCAGAAAACCTCAAGCATTCGTCGATGAGATGTACCACAATGAGTTCACCCACAAACAATAGGTCCACCTGCACGTACTCGTTGAACGTGAGTGACAAACGCATGGTCGGCATGTTATTCGGTGCTGGCCGCTGCCACATCCGACACGCCCTGCAGGTGTCCACGATGTCGTGCGCCATCTTGCAGACTTCCATAGGCACGCCGGCGTTCTGCAACATCCTGATCATGTCGTGTGCCTGCGCGTGCCACCATCTGATATGAAGTACTCGTAGAGTTCGCCGTACAAGATTCATGTCTGCCGACTTGAGTTGATGCAATGCTCGTCCAAGGTCATACGGTGACCATGTTCGCATATCCGTCATGGTAGGTAATCCGTCGCCCTCGGTCTGCGCGCCTCCTGAGCGAAATCGTTGTACTTCACCGCTGCCGGTTCCACCACGCTGTCGTGGCGCATCTGCCAGCCGCAAACGTCCTTCGCCTTCTGCTGGTGCTGCTGCTGCTGCGGCGGAAGCCGCCGGTGCTGGTGCTACTGCTGCTGCTGCGGCGGGAGCCGCCGGTGCTGGTGCTTCAGGAGGAGGAGGAAGCGGAAGCTCCAGTCCTGGGTCGGGATCCACTCGATTGGCTGCTGTGGGTTCGTCGTGAAGACGAGGTCGTGGATCTCGAGGTAGCTTCGTTGCCTTCCGCTTGCCTGATATCCTGATAGCCGCTTCTCCCCACTTGCAGTCGAGGCCGTATGTGTGTCCTGCGTGATCTCGGGGCTTGAACGTCTTGCAAGATGGACAAGCCCATTCTCTTGGTGCAATCATTGATCGCAAACATGAACTCGGATCTCTGGTGTGCCTGGGGTCAAACATGTCTCGATTTGATCTGCAAGCCGAACACTTGACCCAATCAGGCATCTTAGACTCGACCCTGCGCTTCCTGGGTGCCTGGCCGGCCGCGGTTGGCACCGCTGCTGCAGCTGCTGCCGATGCTGCCTCAACGGGAGGTGCAACTGCCGCAAGAGGATCTGGTGCCGGCGGTAGTGGTGCCGATGCTGCCGCTGCCGCGGCCGCTGCCGGTCTCTGACGTCGCTTGGGTCGCCTCCGTGCTGCCGCTGCTGCTCCTGGTGCTTGTTCTTCTTCGCTCTCGCTTTCGTCGTCGCCCGCCGGGAAGAATGTTTGGTGTAATCGCAGGTGCCGAAGTAGGTCGTGAATGCCTGTAGCAACCGACTTGGCCATTTCCCATGTCCATAGCCGTGCGTCGTGAGACCGACCGCCTGATATAGTGGCATGTTGGTGACTGCGATCACATTTCAGATTCAACAGCGGTCTGATCAACAAGTAGTGCGATGCCCAAAATTCGGTGGGCTTTAACAAGTGTAAGAAGGGAGGTCTGTTCTCGCGAAGGTTGGTCATACACTGATGAACAATGCACCAATGGAGCTGGAGATGATTCCGTATGTAATCCCATTCTGGCATGTTGTACATCTCCGTCGTCTGCGGATGTTCCGATAGAAAATGCCGATGATGTCGTAGTTGGAATTCTGCAACTCTGCCTGCAAGCTTAGCGAGGGGTACGGACGTCCGCCTACTCTGCTTCCAGGTCTCCGGGTTGGTGAACTTGTTCAATGTCTGCCAGCCTGCTAGTCCTGTGCAGGGAACGCTGAGAATCGTGATCAGAACCTTGTTCGATTTGAGATACTGCCAAAGTGCCGCTTCTTGCGTGGGGTCCAAGAGATCGATGCCTACAATGATGTCGAAGTTAAGCCCGATCTTGGTCTCGTGGAAGCGGTGGATCAGTATCTGTGATGTTCTAGCGTTACCTCCACATATCTCCACAACGTCGATGTAGTGGTCCCTGCTCTGTGAGCTATACTGAGCGGGATAAGACCAATCTGCCATAAAGCTGGTGAACGCGTCGTACTTGAACTGCTTTGGCACGTGGCTGTAGGTCTTGTCGTTGGTGTCTGACCCACTCAAGCCTCGTAGCGAAGAGACAAACACCGAGCAGGTGTCTTGGTCCTGTTCGTTGTCCATGAGTTGGTCCTTGTCGTCGTAGATCTCGGTGCTGGTCTGGTTGAGTGTCCACAGCGCCTGCTTGAGACTAGAGTCGTCGAGCCCGCAGTCGTCGAAGTGCTGCTCCACCTTGAACTTCTTCTTCTTGCTCGGCGTGGCGTGCGTTGGGTCGATGGCCTGTGCTTTCCGATGCCGCTCTCTCTCTTTAGCCCGAACAGCTGCATCGGTAGGGTATGCCGTGGAATCTTCATCGAGAACGTCGAACATAACCTGGTCGCCACTGCTGTTGTCCGTCGTCCTCGGAGGGGAGTGCGCTGATACCGATGTAGCCGTCGGTGGTGTAACAACTTGCTCTCGTGATGGCTTGTGCTCTGCCTTGAACAACAAATCAAGGAGGCTCGCGACTGCCGCCGGTGCCTCCGCGTGGTCGATCATGCCCGGAGCGCCCAAATCAAAGTTGGCCTCCAGGCGGATGGTCGAGGTGTGACTGCCATCCTGAAGCCGCACCATGGTAGTCTTCAGGCTGCCGCTCTCGTGCTGCTTGCCGATGAAGTCGCTGAAGTGGTGCTGTCACCACACTGCCTGCACGCGCTCGTTGGCCTCAAGAAGAACCGATCGTTGTAGTGATATCTGCTGTTCGCTGAGCTGGCTGATAAGCTGGAGTCGTCGCCGATGCGATCTCGTAAACTGTCCTGTCGTAGGAGGTCCTGGAACGCATACCCACAACAGAACTGGCCGATGATGATGTAATAACGTCTGCATGTGATTGCTGCTGTTCGCCGTGGTGTGCCGTGAACTATGATTGTAGAGCTGGACCTTGAAGCGCTGACTACATGCATAACTTCGTTGGCTGTCAACGTCGTCAATGATCCAAATTGTGGGTATGGAATTGTCATGCACGGGGGAAGGAGATCTTGGCAGAGATAGAGTTGGGGTGTTGCCGTGCGTCTTGACAACGGCTTGCTCCCTCCGGGGAGCCTCGGCGGGACGCACCGCCGAGCGGCCGACTCCCTAGTGGGAGGTCCTGGCCACGACGTCGCTCTGGTGCTCCGTCGCGTACTGCGGCTCCGCCTTGAAGGTGACCTTCCTCTTGTGCTTGTCGAACTCCGTGCATGGTACCAGCGGGTGTCCACTCATGCTGCTCTCGATCTTCAGCGTAGAAGTACCATGAGGTGTGTTAATGTATACTCGGCCTGGCCCACATAAATGTATCTCGTTATTGACCAGGTCGATGACTGCCCGCTGATGTCGCATAGACTTGATGCCCCACAACGCTGGTATTGTAGATGGATCCTCCTCGGTGCCGACGACTGGGGCCGTGTAGGTAGTGTCGCTCTTCACATCGTTCGCGATGACCTTTAGAGGAATCGTGATGGCCCATTCGACGAGTTGGCTCTCCTTGCCGACACCTGACACGTTGATGGGCTTGGGAAGCTTTTGCCACTTCACCTTGTCCATCATGCCTTGCTCGCTCAAGATGTTCAGGACGCGCTTGATGAACAGGTTGCCCACCAGATTGTCGTGTGCGCCAGTGTCCACCAGAAGTCCTTCACGTCCTTCGCCTGGCAACTTCGTCTTGAGGAGGAAGATCTGCTCGTCGTTCAGGTTCGCCATGTTGAAACTGCTGGTCTCGTCCAGCTCCACGTCCAGGTTCCACCAGGGGAAGAATCTCGCTGATATCTGTTCTCCGTCGTTCGCCGTCTGATCCAAGATGCGAAGCTGATGCAAGATCGATGTATGTTGATGTTCTGCCGCGACTGCCTGCTGAGGCTGTTGGGGATTGAAGCTCCTGGTCATCAGTTCCCGCAGCTGTCGCTCCTGGTGTGTGACGTGGTCCGTGTTGATGTCCGTCGGGATGCCCGTGCCGTCTGCGACGATCTGAGACCATTCCAAGACTGGTGCGTACGTCGCTGGCTCCTCGTGGGGTTCGTGACGCTGATGTTGATGTCCTGCATGAAAGAAATGTTGCTGCATCATATACATGTGCCCGGGTGCCATAGATTGATCCTGTCCGCCTGCTGGGGGAGATGCCGATGCCGATGCCGAACCTGCCGCATGCGTCAGGTGGTGAAGCTTGGGGCAATTCCTCCGCAGGTGTTCGTCGCTACCGCACTCGTGGCACTTCATCGCTTCGCCTGTGACTGGGTCCTTTCTGTTCTTGCCGTGTCCACGGAAGCTGCTGCCCTTCCCCTTTCCACCCTTGAAGTACGTGGGGTCGTGCTGCTCTTCGACGGGGAAGTGGCTTGGCTTGCCGAATTGTCGCCGAAATCCTCCTTTGCCTTGTCCTGAGCGCCGACCGTAGTATCGCCGATTGGACCGTCTGACCTTCGTCGTCTTCTTCGTGTAGGCTCTATAACGCTTCTTTATGTTGAGGTATGTCTCGTACAACACCGTCGTGATATTCGTCCTGTTGGCCGGCACTCCAGGGGGAAGGAGATTCGATGCATATGCCTCTATTGCCTCGTCCGTACACTCTGGGTCCTGCAGGTCCTCGTCCGACTCCGTGTCGCTGTCGCCAAAGAAATCCTCCATCATGTATTGCTCATCTGGCGTGTTGACGTACGGGTCGCTCGTGGGGTATGCTGCTTGCTGTGGCATGGCCGCTGCTGCGGCCAAGCTGTCGCCCCAGGCCGTTGTAGCCTGAGGCGGCTCCACGTTTCCGAAATATGACAAATGTGCCTGCTGTCCAAGATGTGTCGTGTTCGAGTGTACGCCATGCGGATGGTGTTCCAAGATATGTGCCTGCTGTCTGATGTGCCGCTTGAGAATGTTCATCTGATCTTCCGTCGTCGGAAGCTGTCCATTCAAAGGAATGAGTAGCTGAGACCACATGACCGGTGCTACTTTGAGTGCTCGCAGTAATATCCACGCTAGTCCTTGTGGTCCCAGCGCGAAGTTCTGCAAGAGGTTCGTCGCCCTGTATACCGTGATGTCGAACCTCGAGAGTGCTTGATCTATCGATTCGCCTTGCATTCTGCTGAAACCCAACAACTGAGAAAGAAGTCTGATGCTTTGTTCTTCGTCCAGCTCGCCGAAACGTCGTAGAAGATTCCGCAACAGGATGGTGATGCCTGTCACGTGCGACATCTGCTGCTGTGTGTAGTCCCACTCTTGCCGTCCATTTGATAACTCATCCACGTTCATCTCTCTGCCCAGGACCCTTGCCATGCCTCCGAGCTGTAGAACTGCGGCTGGTCCCTGTCGTGCGATGGGTACCTCGGTGGCCGCGCTCCACAATATCAAGTCCTGAGCGTAGACCCACAACGGGTAGCTGGCCTCGAACTCTGGCGACCACGATGGAGGCGTCTTCGTGTTCGCCATGTCGGGCTGAGGGTGTAGGCCAGGAGTGAACCGTTGGGGTCCGCCCTGCTGCACTGGGGGCTGTCCGCCCTTGCCGCCGAACATAGCTGATACCAAAAAACTAAGGAATATCTGAATTGACTGTCGAGGCCCTCTTTCTCGCACTCTGTACTGTCGAGGCTGTCGCCCGCAGCGCTGGTGTCGGAGAAGTTGATGAGCCCGCAGTGGTACTGTCGCCTGGCGGCGGGAGGGGGAGCAGCTCTGCTCCGCTACCACGTGCAGTGGCACGTGATATGACTCCTCTCCTCCCGACAGCGATGGCGACGCAATGCAGTAAGGCTGTGTTTTCTGTATCGATCACTCGCACAGTACACAACTATGACGCGTCTTGAGCCAGTACATTACAGTACGGGCAGTGAATTCGCCGGGCCCCCGGTGAGCTCTAGAGGGCCCCGAGAGAGGAACGTGTGAGGTATGTAACAACTTACTGGAGGAGGAGGATGAGGAGGAGGAGGAGGGGGGGGAGGAGGAGGAGGAGGAGGAGGAGGAGGAAGAGGAGGTAGGAGGAGGAGGAGGGGAAGGAGGGGTGAGGAGGAGGAGGAGGAGGAGGAGGAGGAGGAGGAGGAGGAGGAGGAGGAGGAGAGAGGAGGAAGAGGAGGAGGAGGAGGAGGAGGAGAGGAGGAGGAGGAGGAGGAGGAGGAGGAGGAGTCCATCGGTGTTTCCGCGGCACAGGCTTCAGCCTTGAACGCCTCCTCGCCAGCGTCGCCGTCGCTCCCACGCCGCAGGCACCTATACGGCAACTCTCCGAGCGCCACCCTGGAGCCCCTGGGGCCGTCTGGGCCTCGCGATGGGCCAGGAGGGGGGGGCCACCTCCTCCTCCTCCTCCTCCTCCTCATCCCTAGGTCCCTAGTTCCCTAGCCCTCCTCCTCCTCCCTCCCTCCCTCCTCCCTCCTCCCTCTCCCTCCCCCCCTCCTCCCTCCCTCCCTCCCTCCTCCCTCCTCCCCCCTCCCCCCTCCCTCCTCCCTCCTCCCCTCCTCGTCCTCCGTCCTCGTCCTCGTCCCCGTCCTCCCGTACTTGCAGGGCAGTTCCTCCGTCCTCCGTCCTCGTCCTCCGTCCTCCTTTCCCCCATCCCTCCCATCCTCCCCTCCCTCCCTCCCTCCCCTCCCTCCCCTCCCTCCCTCCCTCCCCTCCCTCCCCTCACCTCCCCTCCCTCCCCTCCCTCCCCTCCTCCCCTCCCTCCCTCCCTCCCTCCCTCCCTCCCTCCCCTCCATCCCCCCCTCCACCTCCCTCCCCTCCCTCCCTCCTCCCCTCCCTCCCCTCCCTCCCTCCCTCCCCTCCCTCCCTCCCTCCCTCCCTCCTCCCTCCTCCCTCCCTCCCTCCCTCCCTCCTCCTCCCTCCTCCCTCCTCCCCTCCTCCCTCCTCCCTCCTCCCTCCTCCTCCTCCCTCCCTCCTCCCTCCTCCCTCCTCCATCCTCCCTCCTCCCTCCGTCCCTCCCTCCCTCCTCCTCCTCCTCCCCTCCTCCTTCTCCTCTCCTCCTCTTCCTCCCTCCCTTCCCTCCCTCCCTCCCTCCCTCCCTCCCCCTCCTCCCGCCTCCCTCCTCCTCCTCCCTCCTCCCCTCCCTCCTCCCTCTACCTACTCCCCCTCCCTCCTCCCTCCCCCTTCCCCCCTCCCCCCTCCCCCCCTCATCCCTCCTCCCTCCTCCCCTCCTCCCTCTCCTCCTCCCTCCTCCTCCCCTCCCTCCCTCCCTCCCTCCCTCCCTCCCCCTCCCTCCTCCTCCCTCTCCCTCCTCCCTCCTCCCTCTCCCTTCGTCCTCGTCCTCGTCCCGTCCTCGTCTCGTCCTCGTCCCTCGTCCTCCTTCCTCCTTCCTCCTCCTCCTTCCTCCTTCTCCTTCCTCCTCCCTCCTCCCTCCTCCCTCCTCCCTCCTCCCTCCGTCTTCCTGTCCCTCTGTCCCTCTGTCCCTCTGTCCCTCTGTCCCTCTGTCCCTCCTCCCTCCGTCCCTCTGTCCCTCTGTCCCTCTGTCCCTCCTCCTCCTCCCTTCCTCCCTTCCTCCCTTCCTCCCTTCCGCCCTTCCTCCCTTCCTCCCTTCCTCCTCCCTCCTCCCTCCTCCCTCCCCCCTCCTCCCTCCCTCCCTGCCTCCATCCTCCCTCCTCCCTCCCTCTGTCCCTCCCTTCCTCCCTCCTCCCTCCTCCATCCTCCCTCCTCCCTCCTCCCTCCTCCCTCCTCCTCCTCCTTTCTGCCTCCTCCTCCTTCCTACTCCTGTTCCGCCTCACTCCCCCCTCCTCCCTCCTCCTCCTCCTCCTCCTACTCCTCCTCCTCCTCCTCCTCCTCCTCCTCCTCCTGGAGGCCACCCTGGGCCTCCCCCGGGAATCCTCCACCCCAGGCCAGGGACACCCCTCTGGCAGCACGCGAGGCCGATGGGCACCCACGATGGCCTCTGGTGCGCGGCTCCCGGGGGCCGCGGGCCGGCCAGGCCCGAGCGCGCGGGCCTGTGCCGTGGGGGGGGGGGGGCCCTGCGTGTGAGCCTGGCGCTGGGGCGTACAGGAAACATACCAGTGCGATACAGGGGGGGGGGGCCTATCCACAAGAAGCCTTCCACAAGAGACCCAACCCTTAGGCCTGAGGCCGTCCATCGATGCTTGGTGTGGGAACGTCACGCTTTCCATGGCAGAACCATCGAAACCCAAGAAACCCAGGGCACCCTGGAGGCAAACAGGGTGTTTCTTGGCATGGGTCTCCACTATATGTTCCTCTTGGAGGCGCGCGTCCGACCCGAACATGCAAATATACCAATATTGTGGCGATCGTTTCCCGAGCGGAGTGGCCAGAAAGCGCCCGCCACGACGCATGTACTGTACGATTGCTCGGTGCGCGCGTCGCCACGGGGAGGGGGGGGCGGCGCATATATAGTACTAGAACCATCGCGCGCGCTTCGCGCGCGCTCAAGTTCTAGCTAGCTTCTTGGGGCCTCCTCGGAGCATCCTGGGCTGCTTCTTGAAGTCATCATGTGACCTTCTTGGCATGTCTTCGGGGGCCTCTTAGAAAGAGGTTTGAAGCCTCTTGGGTGCCGTCCTGGGGCCTCTTGGAGCCTCTTTTGGGCTTCTTGGGGGCCTCTTGGGGCCTCTTGGGGGCCTCTTGGGGGCCTCTTGGGGGCTTCTTGGGACCCTCTTGCGCCGTCTTGGGCGGCTCTGGGGCCGTCTCGGGGCTCTCTTGGGCCGTCTTGGGGCCCTCTTGGGGCCTCTTGGGCCGTCTTGGAGCGGCTTTGGGGGCCTCTTGGGCGGTGCTTCAGCGCCGGAAACAGGAAACAGCGAGGATGCAAAACATGCCAAAACAAGTTAAAGATTTTGCCCTCTCGGGGCGCTCTTGGGCGGCATCTTAAAGGCCTCTTGGGGCGTCTTGGGGCCTGCGGGGCAGTTTCAAACGCATCGTGCGTCGCCGGACACCCCTGGACGGCGTCTTGGAATTGTCTCGAGGCCGCCTGGGGCCGCCGGGATTGCTGTCTGAGGGCTCCCCGGGGCGGTTTTTTCAAGCCTCCCAGAGGCGGGCCCGGCGCGCCAGGCCGCACATCTGTGGCCGTGGTCCCGGCCCCCGGCCCCCGGACCCGGTGCGTCGTTGGATGTATGTTGGTATGCTATAGGGCGACGCCGATGGTGAGGCGTCAGGTCGCGCACCGACAGCCGCCCCGGGCAGTCCCAGCTGCCCTCCACTGGGGCCCCCGAGCAGTCCAGGGTCCAGGGCGGACTCGGCACCGCAGCCTCGGGGGCGCGGAGCGCCCCGGTGGCGCCACCGGAGGCGGCGCCGCGGCGTGGAGTCCGCCCTGGGCTACTCGGGGGGCCTGCTGGGGCCAGCCTGGACTGCTCGGGGGGCCCTACCTGGAGGCGCTGTCGGTGCGCAACCCGCGTAGGTGGCGGCGACCTCCGGACCCTACCCCCACCAATCCTCGATTCTCCTGGATCGATGGGAGGCGGGGTGCAGGGCTCGGATTTCGCCACGTGTCCGGGGAACTCCGAACCCTACCCCCGCCGCCCATGAAGATGCCCGAATGGTTGATCGGCGAAGGGCCTTGTCGTGTGAGCCCGCACCAAGCGCCACTCCGGCAAAGGGCCACCCTTGCGTCAGTGGCTCAAAGATGGGGCCCTGAGGGATAAGGTCCTGAGGACGACGTGCCTCACACAAAGCAAATCCACCCTTGGATCCCTTCCTCTCCCGGGGTGCCTTCTGACCAGGACTTCGAGGCGAATCTAGCGGTGGCGACGAGGGCCGCCGAGGAGGCCGAACAGGGACGAAAACTGGCGAGGGGTAGCGGTACGGATAACTGTTCCTCCTCGGACCTCAGGACCCCACCCCTCAGGACCCCATCTTTGAACCGCCGATCGCGCGCAACCGATCCGGGGATCTTCTGACCCGACCCAGGTCAGCGGGAAACAAAAAAAACTGCAATGCAGGATAAAAACTGCAACGCAGGTCTTCGCAAACCCGGGTCAGCCAATATGCGCGGCCGCCTCGCGGCCACGAGCGGCTCGCTAACCGGGGTCGGCCAGAGGGGGTCTTCGCAGGATCCTGCAGGATCCGGTGCCCTGGCTGACCCCCGTTTCCATTGACCCCCGTCTCTTGAGCCCCGACCGATCCTGGCCCTCCCCGATCCGCTGCAGCGCGGCGCGCAGCCCCGCCGCGGGCGCCGCCGTGGTGGCCCCCAGCTTCTCCTGGCCATCGCTCGGACGTCCATTCCCTGTGCTTTTTCGGTGTCGCGCGTGGCTTTTTCGCCCAACGATCAAGGATGCTCCTCGATGGTCCTCGGCGAGGGGAAAATTCACACGCCCGAGCGATGCCAAGTCTCCAGCGCGGTCTCCGCGAGCAGCTCGGCCAGGCCGCCGCCGCCCTCCGCCTGCAGGGCGCTCCGCAGCCCGGCGAGGTCCTCCAGCTTGCGGCGGTGCAGCTCCTTCACGCAGGCCTCGGCCGCCGCCTCGCGCGAAACAAAGGGCAAGACAAACAAAGAACGGCACGAGCAGAAACGCTCGGAGGCCCCGGCGCGGGGCCCCGTGGACTCTGCAGGCGATTCAGGACTGGAGGACTGTGATCGTGGTACACGCCTCTGTCCTGTCCCCCTGTTTGGCCCCTGCGTCCTTGTCCTCTGCTCGCTCTCTTCGCCCACCCCGTCCTGCCCCGAGAGGGGTACCTGGAGTGGGGGGGCAGGACCAGTGTCCCTCGGGTGAACTAACATCCCCTGCGTAGCTGGCCCCAGGATCGGCAGCCACCTTGGGGGGCGATCGGAGGTTGGCGACCTGGGCTCCCCCCTTGCTGGGTTCCCCCCCCAGCACAGGGTCCCCAGGCCCCATCCTCCGCTCGCCGCCCGGCTCTGGGAGGCGTGGCGGGCAGGCTGAATGCGGTGCCGCGCTCCACTGTCCCTTCGGGCATGTGCCCATGATTTTTGATACGCCTCGGGCGCTTTCTTGGCGAATGCCGGGCGATCGCTCGACCTCTCAGAGAGCAGGGTTCGGTGGGGTTCGACTCATGGCGTCTTTGTGCCATGTGGCGCGTGGCCTCCCACAGTCTGCATTGCCCATAGTATCTGTTCATCCAGTCCAGGGCTCCAGGAGGAGGAGGAGGAGGAGGAGGAGGAGGAGGAGGAGGAGGAGGAGGAGGAGGAGGAGGCGGAGGAGGCGGAGGAGGAGGAGGAGGAGGAGGAGGAGGAGGAGGAGGAGGCGGAGGAGGAGGAGGAGAGGAGGAGGAGGTAGGAGGAGGGGGAGGAAGAGGAGGGGAGGAGAGAGGCGGAGGCGGAGAAGGAGGAGGAGGAGGAGGAGGAGGAGGAGGAGGAGGAGGAGGAGGAGGACGAGGAGGAGGAGGAGGAGGGCTCACTTGAGTGTCGGGTCTCAGGCCTCCCGCGGGGACATCCGCTCCAGAGGCTGCCGTGCCTTGTCTGGCTTCTCGGCTACTCGACGGCTCCGGCGTCCCCCCCACGACCACGCGGCAACGCCACCGTCCACCGCCGCCGCCCGGCCCCTCCACCCCCCCTCCTCCCTCTCCCTGCTCTGCCTCCCTCTACACCCCTCCTCCACCCTCCCTGCTCTGCCTCCCCCACCCCTCCTCCTCCCTCTGCCTCCCTGCTCTGCCTGCCCCCTCCACCCCTCCTCCCCCTCCTTGCTCTGCCTCTCCCGCTGCTTGCCCTCCCTGGCGCGTAGAGCGCGCCAGGGGCGGCGCCCAGAGGAGCCGCCAGAGGGGCCAGCGCCATCCGCGCAAGAAAGCTCCCCCGACCCAGACCTCGACGTCATGACCTGTTCACAGCGTCGACCCCCAGAGATCTCCACCCATTCCCCGGTACCGGTTTCTCATCCTGAGTCGCTTTGTGAGGGTCCAGAGGCCCAGTAAGGGCCCCCGGAGGCCGAAAATTGGGGAAAACCACTCGCCATGATGTTTTTCGTTCCCATTCCCCGGGACCGGCTTCTCATCCTGAGTCGTTTCTTGAAGGTCCCGAGGCCCGACGAAGGCCCCCGGATGCCGAAAATCAAGAAAAAACACCCCGTCGTGATTTTGCCCTTGCTCGAGGGGGCCTGAGGAGGAGCCGCCAAGGAGGGTCCCGCGCAGTCCGCGCAGCAAAACTCACGCTGTGCCTTTGCAGTGCCGCGAGAGCCTCAAGGGCCTCGCCGCCCGTGTCCGCCGCCTTCTGCGAGGCGAGCAGCTCCCTGCACGGGGAGCAAACATCGAGTGTTGCTAGAAGTGCCCCTGGCGCAAGGCGCCCTCAGCTCTTCGCTCCATCTTGGAGCCCCTGGAGCTCTCCGGGACTCGTGAGGGGTGCCCTGGAGGCCGCCTGGGCCGCCCCGAGAATCCTGGGGCCACCCTGGGCCAGGGGTACGGTGTGGGCAATGGAATAAGGAGCCCGTGGATGCGTAATCCAGGGTCTGGACGCCCGTGGAACTCCAATCGTGGATCGGCCACGGATATCACCGCCGCCCGCGTTGGCCAAGGAATCCTCCAGGGTCTGGCGCCTCCTGGGGCTGTTCCTTCACCAGCGCCCTCGCCGCACTTCCAGCAGCGCCCGAGAAAAGGCAGAGCGGCGGCACCACTGCCAGGGGTGCCCCCCGCGGGAGGAGACCGGGGGGGGTCCGTAAGGTGCGGGATCGGGTACCATTTGACTGTGGGTGTACAAAAGCATGCAACGTGTAAATGGTTTGTAAATATTATGAATGTGTCTGTAAACAAACATACGATGTGCATGCGCACACTACTATATACACATAATATCGTCCACGCCGAGCTTGCAGGCGGGCGGGGCCGCGTCGTCCGCCATGTCGACCAGGCGCCCGCAAGCGAGCGCTGGCGACTGGCTGAACGAGCAGCGCCGGTCGCGTCCTCGGAAGCCCCCCGAACGGATGTCGGAATATAGAATGAATGGGCCAGAGGAGCGCGCAGCATCGCGGATGCGTCGGCGACGCGTCTACGACGTCGGGGCGCAGAGAAACTGGCCCCGGATCGCGCCCCCCCGCCGACGCGTCGACGGCGCGGCGAGGCCCCCCCCGACCCCGCTCGCTCGCTCCGACCCTGCCTGAAAGGCCCGGAGTCCTGCAGGCGCCAGCTTCGCGACGTGCATGCAGGCCACGCGCGCGAAGGCGGTGCCCTCCGCCGCGCGCAGCTGGCACTGCAACACGTCCTGGGGCCAGTCCAGCCCTGGGGGCCGGGTCGCGCCGCAACGCCCCCCCCGCCCCCGCGCCCCCGCCACCTGGGGCGGGCGTTGGCCCTGCTGCCGCCCCGCCGCTCCAGCGAGGACGGCGGAGAGGTTAACGCGCGCTCGCGGGGGCGATATGCAACTCCGAGACCTGGGGGGGGGGGGGCACGGCGGCCATTCGCCCCAATCCCAGTGTCCAGGGGCGCCGCGCTCATCGCCCCAGGCCTGCGCCGAGAGGCGGAAGAGGAGAGGGGCCGCGGCCATCGCCGCGGGGAGCTGCGGGAAAGGGTGGTCGAAGGGGGCGCAGTTCTCGAGCCGATGCTCCGCGGGCCCTATTGGCTCGCGGCCACCTCCGCGAACTTGGGCGCGCCACCTCGCATGTTTCGTAACCTAAGGGGAGCTCCACGGAACGCCCGAATGGGAAACGCCCGCGCGCCCTCGTTGCCACGCCCCTTCAACGTTTCGTGGCCCATAGAGAACCCCGCCGAAGGCCCAAATTGAGAAGTCCTCGCCGCGGAGAACGCAAACTAGTGGCACGTTCAAAGAAACAGCGACCAGGCAAGATTTTTTCGACCCCCCCGAAGCAGATCAGCCCCCCCCCCCCCCCCCCCTGGAGGTTAGCGGAAAACCGCGTGTAAAATTAAGGGGGCGCCGAACAAGAGGGCCAACCAAAAGCAACAAATACGACCGGCTAGAACGAAAGCGCCGCGGAGAACGCAGACGGCTCACACGTTCAGAGAAACTGCGATTGGGCGCAAGTCTCGGATCCCCGAAACAGATCACACACGCACACGCGCGCGCACCCAGAAGTCAGCGACAAATCGTACTCAAAGTTTAGGGGCCCCGAAAAAAAGGGGCAGCAAGAAGAACAAACGCGGCCAGCTTAAACGAGGGCGCCGCGGAGAACGCAAACTGGTGACACGTTGTAGCACCCGCTTGGTGCTTCGCTACTGCGGGCGCAACGCCGCGCCCGAGAATCCCCGGAGGAACGCGCAATCCACAAAATTCGTACGTCTAGCCGTGTTCTGCGCCGACTCTGGCCCTAACATCGCATGTTCCGACTCTTCGAACTGCCGCGACTCGCGCGTGCCCCTGCCGTAGCCCCCGCCTACTGCTTTGCTACCGCGGACGCAGCGCCGCGCCCGGGAGCCCCCGGAGGGACGAACAATCCATAACATTCGTACGTCTAGCCGCATTCTACGCCGACCCTGGCTCTAAACTTACATGCTCCGACTCTTCGAACTGCCGCGATTCGCGCGCGCCGTTGGCTCAGCCCCCGCCTACTCCCTCGCTGCCGCGGCCGCAGCGCCGCCCCCGAGAATCACCGGTGGGGCGAATAATCCATAAAATTCGGACGTCTAACCGTGTCCTACACCGATTCTGGCCCAACGCGTACATGTTCCGACTCTTCGAATTGCCGCGACTCGCGCGCGTCGCCGGCGTAGCCCCCCGCCTACTCCTGCGCTACCACGGACGCAACGCCGCGCCCGAGAGCCCCTGGAGGAACGAATGACCCATAAAATCATGACGTCTAGCCGTGTTCCACGCAGATTTTGGCCCACGCCTTACATGTTCCAACTCTTTGAACTGCCGCGACTGTTTTTCTATTGCGAAACGTGCCCTCTTGATTCCGGTTGGCCATCTGGCAAGCCTTGAAAATTGCGCGCCTCGAAAATACAAACGCACGCGCCTGGGAAAAAGGCACTGGGGGGGAGAGAGGGGGCCGAAGCGAGGAACCGCGGAGAACGCGCTGACTGCTCTATCGGGGAGAAGGGGGGGAGGCGGAAAGGCGAGGAAAACGTTGTCATTGAGATCGGGAAGGGATAAAGGAAAAGGAGGAGGAAGGCCGAAACCGTTCCCTCAGCGTGGCCGCGGCCGTTCCTGCGGCGAACCGGCGATAGGTCCGAGACGCCGCTGCAGACCCCCCTTTTCCACTCTCGCCCCCCCGGCCCGCCCCTCCCTCGCCCCCTGCCCCTCTGCCATGTGGCCCCCCGTCCTACCACTCCCCCTCCCCCTCCTCCCCCTCCTCCTCCTCCTCCTCCTCCTCCTCCTCCATCTCCTCCCCTTCTCATGTTATCTTCTTAAGCGCGTAAAAAAAACTGCACCTCTGCAGCTAGGCGGGGGGGGGCAGGAGCTGCCGGTGCTCGCAGAGCGCGCCCCCGAGGATTTCCGGCAACCCCGCCGAGACCGCGGTCCTGTTGCCGCAGCTCAGGCGCTCCAGCGGGGGCGGGGCCGCCGCGAGGCGCCCCTCCGCCGCGCGGGCCGGCCGTCTTCTCCAGGAGCGGCCGCTCCTTCACCAGGAGCTGCGCGGCGTCCGTCTCGTGCATCTTCTCGGGCATGAAGCCCGGGCGGGCCGCGGCGAGCAAGCGCGCGCCGAAGCGCGCGCCCCTGGGGCGCGCGGGTCTGGGAGCCTTCGGACAGCGCGCCCACCGCGTGCTGCGCGAAGAAGTAGCCGACCTTGTCCAGCCCGAGGAGCGAGTCAATCACCTCCTCCTTGGTGCGGCCGTAGACTGCGGAAGCGGACTGAAAATCCGCTGGCTCCACCGACGGCCCCGTTGGATCTGCCGAGGCGCCGTTCAAAAGTTAGAGGAAAAGAGAAGGGAATGCGGGGGGCCAGCGGGTGACCTGTCGCGCAGCTGCCAGGGGTGAGAGCGCGGGCCTGATCTGTAAAATAATCACGCCTTACAGGTTTGCCCGACTTTGGATGGCGCCCAACTGCAGCAGCTTTGATGTAGTATCGCCGCCGATATCTGGCCGCCTTATCTTGAGAGGGGCCCTCCTTCGCGTTCCTCCTCAAGATTGCAATTCGCAACCTGGAACGACGCCGGATAGGAGCCGCGCAGGGTGCGCGCCGTGGCCCCGCGGGCCACCAACACTCGGTGTCCTCGGGGCGCGACGATCTCTTCAGACGGCGGCGCAGACTGTTCGCCTCGAGCGGATCCCCTCGCCGACGAAGACGCTCCAGCCTCAGACTGCTAAACCAACTGTAGAACCACATATATAGCTTCAGCTCTCATAGCTGGAGATCGACGTGGCTCAGCGCCCCTGGGGGCCGTCGAACTCTGCTGAGGGCCAAGGGAGAGAAACGGGAGCAAAGTCAGAAGGAGAAGGCGGGGGTAACAAAAATAAAGGCGGGCTGCGCCGCAGGCCACTGGATGCCCGGGCGGCTCCCCTGTGGACTCGAGAACAACTGTTTTCTGAAAGCGGCCCTTTCACGCGGGGCGGCCGTCCCGCTTCAGCTCGGCGCAGACCTCCACCCTCCTCTTGGCAAGGTTGGCGAGCTTCTTGTGCGTGAAGTCGTCCGAATGGAGGGTCAGCGCCGCCGCCCGCTCCAGCCTGTTGGCCGTCCGAGGAGGACGACGCATCACTTCGTGGCGCTCCGAGAAAGAGCCGCTTTTCTTCATCCACGCGGATGGCAGGGCCAAGCAGTAGCGGACCCTGTTCAAGAAATCCAAGAAAGTCAACTCGCCGAAGTCGGGGGCCGTCTCGTCGGTCGGCTCGTCCAGGCCGAAGAGCTCCCAGGTTAGGGGCAGCTGGGCGGCCGCAGGCGCGACCTCCAAGGTGCAGCGAACGGCGAGAAGAAACACCAAGAAGCGCCGCAAGGGCTCGGCATCGAACCGCCCGCGGCGCCGCAGAGGGAGCAACTTCATGATGGAGAAAGCCATCGGTGGAAAAACTGAATTAAAGGAGCGCGGCCGAAAAATGATTGAGCAAACAAACTATGGAATGGTCATTGTTTTTCCCCAGCCCTCCTGTGTTGGGTTCTCGTTTTGGATAATGTGGCCTCCATCCTTCCTTCCTTCGTTCCTTCCCGCCTCCTGCTCCTCCTCGTCCTCCTCCTCCTTCGCCTCCCCCTCCTCCTCCTCCTCCTCCTCCTCCTCCTCGCCTCCCTCCTCCACCTCCTCCTACTCATTCTCCCCCTCTTCCATCCTCCTCTCGCTCCCTCTTGCGGCCCCATGGGGTCTTCAAGATCGCCTCAAAAGGCTTCTCCCGGCCGCCAAAAGATAGCCTCAAGTCGCTCCCAAAACGGCCAAAACGTGAGGGGGAGTCAGAATGCGATTCCGGCCCCCCCCCCCCCCCGTCCCAGCATGGCGCCCGAGCCTGCTCCCAAGCCCCCAAGAGATGGGGCTCACGGGCCCGCTAGAAAACCTCCAGAAAGGCTCCAGGAGGTCCTCAAAGAGGCTCCCAGGGAGCCCCCACGAGACCTCCGAGAAGCGCCAAAAACTAGGAGAAACACTACATATTTGATTAACGCTCAAAGGGGGGATCTCGAGATCCCCCCTTTGACGGTAAATGAAAATACGTTGAACATATAACGATTTGAAGCCTGGTAAAAATGCTTTCGAAGATCTCCCCGGCCGTCCGAAATCCAATCAACAAATCTAATGGTTGTTTCAGAAACTATTCAAGATCACCTCAGGAGCCCGAATGGCCCAAGAAGCTTCCAAAACGGCCAAAACATAGGGGGGCTGAGACTACGATTCGGGTACCCCGTCCCAGCATGGCGGTCGAGCCTGCCGTCGAGCCCCCAAAGAGGCCATCATCATCGGCAGCAGCATCATCTTCATCAGTATCATCATCACCGATCGTCATCGTAATCGTAATCTGCATCATCATCGCCATCATTATCCTCATCGGAATCATCATCGGCCTCATGACCATCATCATCATCATCATCATCATCACCACCATCATCATCATCAACCTCGTCGTGTTCAGCGCCGTCATCGTCATCATCATCAGCAGCATCTTCAGCATCATCGTCATCATCATCAGAGGGGGAGGGAGAGGGGGAGGAGCAGCAGCAGCAAGGGGAGGGGGAGGGAGAGAGGGAGGAGAGCAACAGGGATAGGGAGAAGGGGAGGAGCAGCGATCAGCAGGGGGAGGGAGAGGGGAGAAGCAACAGCAGCAGCAGGAGGGACTAGAGGCGAGGGGAGGGAGAGGGAAAGGGACGACGACGACGACACGCACACGCACGCACGCCCACATACACATACACATGAGGCGACCAAGAGGCTCACGGATGCCCTCAGCCCCCCCCCCAGAAAGGCTCCAGGATATCCTCAAACAGGCCCCAGGCCCCCCCTTCACGAGACCTCCGAGAAGCGATAAAAACTACGACAAACACCACGTATTTGATTAACGCTCAAAGGGGGGATCTCGAGATCCCCTCTTTGACGGTATATGAAAAATACGTTGAACATCTAACGAGTTGAATCCTGGTAGAAATGCTTTCGAAGATCTCCCCGGCAGTCCGAAATCCAACCAACAAATCTAATGGTTGTTTTCAGAAACTATTCAAGATCGCCTCAGGAGCCCCCCCCGGCCGCCAAGAATGGCCCAAGAAGCTTCCAAGACGGCCAAAACATAGGGGGGCTGAGACTACGATTCGGGTACCCCGTCCCAGCATGGCGGTCGAGCAGAAGGGGGAGAAGCAGCAGCGGCAGGAGGGAGGAGAGGCGAGGGGAGGGAGAGGGAAAGGGGGCGACGACGACGACGACACGCACACGCACGCACGCACGCCCACATACACATACACATACACAAACACATTTACGAACACACAGAAACACACACAGACACACACAGACACACACAGACACAGACACAGACACACAGACACACAGACACACAGACACACAGACACACAGACACACAGACACACACAGAGACACAGAGACACAGAGACGCAGAAACGCAGAGACGCAGAGACGCAGAGACGCAGAGACGCAGAGACACAGAGACGCAGAGACACAGAGACACAGAGACACAGAGACACAGAGACACAGAGACACAGAGACACAGAGACACAGAGACACAGAGACACAAAGACACAGAGACACAGAGACAGACAGACAGACAGACAGACAGACAGACAGACAGACAGACAGACAGACACACAGACAGACAGACAGACAGATAGACAGACAAACAGACAGACAGACAGACAGACACACAGACACACAGACACACAGACACACACACACACACACACACACACGCACGCACGCACGCACGCACACACACACACACACGCACACACACACACACACACGCACACATACGCGCACACACAGACGACGGCGACGACGACGACACACACACATACACACACACACCGATTGGAACCGTGTTAGGCTTATGCTGTCAAATAGTACCGAATCCTGATCGCGACGGGGGGGGGGTCCCCCTGGCGGTGTGGACCGCCCCTCTCGCGCGAGGCACCCTCGTCCAGCGGAGACCCGTGCCAAGACACACCACGCCCTGCTTGCCTCCAGGGTGCCCTGGGCCTCGTGGGTTTCGATGGTTCTGCCAAGAACCCAGGGATCCAACGCATTGAAAAATCAAAACGGAGGCTTCCCGCAAATCTCGGCCCGTAGGGGCCCTCGCCGGGCGTCGGGACCGTCAAAAAACGACTCAGGATGAAAAAAACGGTCCCGGGGAATGGGTCGAAACTTCCGGGGACCGCGTTTTTACAAAAATCACGACATCGGATCTCTGGGAATGGAATGCGTGACGCTCCCACACCAAAAATGGATGGACGTCCTGGGGGTTCAGGGTTGGGTTTCTTGTGGAAGGCTTCTTGTGGTCGGGCCCTACTGCGTCCCCAGCTCGGGGAGGCATCGTGGACCTCCTCGCTGCCTGGTGAGGGTGTTGTCCCTTCTCCTTCCCCCGACCCCCTGCTGGGGAAGCCAATAGGCACCGATACCGCTACTCCCTGGGCCTCTCCCGGGGCGTGTTCTGACCAGCATCTCGAGGCGAATCTGGCGGTGGCGACGAGAGCCTCTCAGGAGGCCCAGAGAAGCGAAAAAAAAAGGAAAGGTGGCGGTATCGGAACTTTTCGGGCAGGGAAAATAAACGGCATACTTTTTAGTCAGCGGCCGCGGGCGAGCGCGCCGGCGGCGTGTCAGGTCAAAGCGGGCTATGCAGAGACTAACTAGGCAAAGGGAGCGCGAGAAAATTAAAGCAGAGGCGACGCGCGAGGCAACAGCTACGCGCCGGCCGAAGCCTCAGGTGGGTGGCTGTCGGGACTGAGACTGAGGGGAACTGCCGGCGCGCACAGCTGCAAGTCCGTCGGAGGCGCCACACGTCGGAACGTCAACGACGGCCAGGGACAACTCCGAGAGAGACAACGTGATACCGTACCTCGGACGACTGCGTGGGACAAGCAACGACAAAAACCGGGCAGCGCGAAGCTTGAATTAGGCCGAGAAGAGGAGGGCGGAAGCGGCGGAGCCTCAGAGCGAGGCCGAGAGGAGGCACAGCCTCGGTTTACAGGCGGTGCCGCAGCCGAAGTGCTTGCAGAGGGGCGCCTTCGGCAGGAACCCGGTGGCGAAGTACCAAAAAGCGGCACACGCGTAAACATAAACATTTCGGAGGTCCGCGCGGGCTGCTCGGATCGGCGCTGGGCCCCTCCCGAGGCGCGCGGAGCGCGCCAGGCCCAGGCCTCCGAAACGTCTCGGTGTTCTCTTCCGGGCACGGCCCCCGACCTGTCGACCACAGTCAACAACCCTAACAAGGACGCGCGGTAAGGACGCAAGACCCTTGGAAGCCGAAGTTGGGATTTTGGGGGGCGGCGGACGACGAAAACCTCAAGGACGCAAGAGCAAGGAAGAGTAAGGACGCAGGGGCACCCTGAGCAAAGTCGCGCGTCCTTATTCGGGTTTTTGACTGCACTTCCCTGGGGCCTGGTTTTTCATGCCGGGTCATTGTTTTGAAGGGGCGCTGGGACACACAAGTAGATAGGCACGCATATCAGGATTCCCATCGTTTCCCCCAAATCTTCTTGGTTTCTGTCTCCCCCACTTTTCCCCTATGTTCCCATATTTTCCGGGGAATCGACGATGAATTGTGTCTGTGTGTTTTTTCCCTCCTGGTCCTTGTTTGGCGATGGAAAAACTGCCGTCTCGATTTTTTCGAGACGCCCGATGTCTTGGGGGGGGGGCGCCCGCAGCGCCGCCAGGGAGCACGGCGCCGGCCTCAAAAAGCCCCGCAGAGCTCCCCCAAAGCTCTGTGGTTGTGCCATTTGGCTCTTCTGCGGTGTTCCTCCCCAGACCCCCTCGAGTGATGAAAAAATCACGACGGGAGGTTTTTCCCAATTTTCGGCCTCGGGGGACCCTCACTGGGCCTCGGGAGCGTCAAAAAACGACTCAGAATGCGAAGCCGGTCCTGGGGAAAGGGTCGGGACCTGTGGGGGTCGACGTAATGAAAAAATCATTACGTTGGGGGTCTGGGTGCCCAGACCCCCGACGTCATGATTTTTGTCATGGCGTGGACCCTCAGCGGTCTGGACCCCCTCCCCGGGACCGGTTCCTCGCCCTGGTAAGCGTCTTGTTGAGGGTCCCGAGGCCCGGCGAGGGCCCCCAGAGGCCGAAGGCTTGGAGAAACCTCCCGCCACGATTTTTTCACTACCCGAACAAAATCTGGGGTGTCCTCCCTCGACCTGTAGACCAGCGCCCCGACCGCCCTGCGCAGGAGCTTGGGCAGCTGGGCGACGTGCACGTGCACGGCGAGCGTGCGCTCCTCCTCGGGCAGCTCCGCGTGGCAGCCGAAGCAGGCGCAGCGCGAGGCGTGCCAGGCGAGCTCGGGCCAGGCCTCCGCGGGCGGGAGGTCGACGAGGTGCAGCTCCTCACGAGCGCGAACATAATCACCTCCACCACCTCCACCGCCGCCTCCTCCGCCTCCTCCCTCCTCCACCTCCCACTCCTCCACTTCCTCCCCCCTTCTCTTTCACCTCTTCCTGCTACTCCCCCTCCTCCTCCTCTTCCTCCTCCTCCTCCTCCTGCTCCTCCTCCTCCTCCTCCTCACAAACGGCGGACAGATTCGCATCCGTCACGACACATCAGGTCGTGAGTAAATCTGCACGGGAGGCTTGTTGCTCGCCGTCTTCGGCCTCCGGTGGCCCTCGCTGGACCCCGGGGACCGTCAAGAAGCCACTCGGGATGGACACGGCCGGCCCCGGGGAAGGGGTCGGGACTTGCAAGAACCTCCGGGGACGCAGTGCAGCTCGACTCGACTACACGCAAGAGTGACCCTGGGTAAGAGTGACCTTTGGTGCGCGGCTTTTGGGGGGGGCGCGAGGAGGCCAAACACAAGCGCGCAAGACGCTAATATCGCAACGAGCGCGGCGATCGAGGGACCCCAGTGAGCGCGCACCAAAGGTCACTCCGGCGAAGGGTCACTCTTACGTCTAGTCGATCGACTCATGACTGCTGAGCATGGCCGTGTAAATATCCGCGCCCTCGCGGCCCGGAGTCTCGGTTTTCTCGAGCCGGGCGTTCTCGCCCGGTTTCGGGCCCCGGGACCGTCACAGATCGATGCTGGCTGGTTGAGGCGCGATCGAACAACGCGTGAACTGCTCCTGACTGCATCTCTCTCTCCTGACCCTCGCAGGTCGATGTGGCTCGAAAGATGACGCAGACAGTTGGGGCCCAGGGCTCCGGTTGCGTTTTCCACGATGTTGCAATCTTGGTTCCCACCAGCGGCGAACATATGGATCCATATCCGCGCCCTCGCGGTCTGCACTCCGGGGCGCGACCCCGCGGATACGTGGTCGCACATATACGTTCCGCGCGGGGCAGCCGCGAAAAAACGCCCCTGTATCCGCGGGGTCACGGCCCAGTTGCCCGGCCCGCGAGGCCGCAGACACGGAGGCACTTCTTGCCCACGAGCTCCCGCACGTGCATCAGCCTCGCGTCGGTGGTGGCGCCTCGAGAGGGCGCCTCGAGCACGATGGCACGGTAGCGCTCGCCTCTCAGGTTCCGGCGGGGGTCGTTGAACTCCCGGAGCTCGTCGGCGCTCGCCACCCGGAAGCCGCTCCGCTTCCCGGCCTGCCGCAGCATCTCCAGCAGCACCTTCGAGCCGGTGTCATGCCGGAGCAGAACCGCCGCCTTCTGCGGGGCCTTCGAGACAGCCTTCACGACGGCCTGCAGCTTCGGCGCGTGCGACTTCGGGTCGGCCTGCAGCTGCTTCAGCCTGTCGCCCGTGACGGTCTTGGGGTGCACGAAGACGTTGCAGTAGGTCAGCAGCCGCGCGTCGCGCTGCCCCCCGGAGACGGCCCCGGGCTCCGCGGACGCCTCCTTCAGGAGGTACCGCTTCAGTATCTCCCCCCGCAGCGTGTGCCGCCGCACGACCGAGCCTGGTGGGGAAGCCGAAAGGTACCGACACTGCTGCTCCCCAGCCATCTCCCGGGGCGCGTGCTGAGCAAACCGGCGCTTCGAGGCGAGTCCAACAAAAACCGTGGCGACGAGGCCCTCCCAAGAGGCCCCAAAAGGGGAACACGAGGCAAGGGCAGAGGTGGACGTATGGGTACCTCCTCCTCCTCCTCCTCCTCCTCCTCCTCTGACCTGGGCCTCCTCCACCCCTCCTCCTCCTCCACCTCCTCCTCCTCCTCCTCCTCCTCCTCTGACCTGGGCCGTCCGTGGCGTCGAGGACCCCGCTGGGCGCCGGCAGCTCCAGGGCGAAGCCCGGGCCGGCCCGGGGCCGGAAGGCGATGGGCCAATTGCCCACCACCACTACGATAAGTAGGACGGGTAAGAAGGGAGGAGGGGGAGGTCCCCCCCCTCCCCCCCCTCCTCCTCTCCTCCTCCTCCTCCTCCTCCTCCTCCTCCTCCTCCTCCTCCTCCTCCTCCTCCTCCTCCTCCTCCTCCTCCCTCTCCTAGACACGGTAGTGGTGGCGGAAGACCGGCCCGTCAGAAGGAGGAGACGAAGCCCTCGTCGCCGAGGCTCGGCGCCTCCGGCCCCTTGACGAGGTCCAGCAGGGCCCTGCCGGTCGGCAGGGTACTGAAGGCGGCCAGGGCCGTGCCTCTCGCGGCCGACAGGTGGCCGCGCAGCGCCCGGAGCTGGTCGGCGGAGGCGCCGTCGGGGTGCTCCAGGCACTGGGCGGCCTGCAGCAGCAGCACCTTCAGAGGGGAGAAACTCCACCCCCCAAGCAATCACCCCGACCAGCGAAGCCGTTTAGTAAACGCACCCTAGGGAAGAATCGAACGGGGCAGGGCTGTTCCGTAAGCGCCCAGGGCCGTGCAGTAAGCGTCCACTGCCAGGTCTGGGTGGTTTGCCCTCCCTTGAACCTGGGCGGCGAGAAGAAATTCTAGCAGGTCTCACGCGAGATGGCCTAGCGAGCTGGAGCAGTGGCTCGCGCGGGCCGCCAGCGCGGCACGTTGCGCTGGAAACGCGGGCAGCTTACGCGCGAATGCAGGCGCAGTCGAGAGGACGAATTGAGATTGGAGGTCCAGTAGGCAGAGGAGGAAGGGACGAGGAGTGATGAGGATGAGGATGAAAAGGAGGAGGAGGAGGACGAGGAGGAGGAGGAGGAGGGGGAAGGGGAGGGTGAGGAGGACAAGGAGTGATGCTGCTGCTGCTGCTGATGATGACGATGATGATGATGATGATGATGATGATGATGATGATGATGATGATGATGATGATGACGACGATGATGATGATGATGATGATGATGATAATGATTATTCTGATGCTTATGGTGATTATGATGACATAATGATGATGACGAGGAGGAGGATAACGAGGAGTGATGAGGATGAGGAGGAGGAGGTTGACAAAGAGGAGGAGGAGGAGGAGAAGGAGGAGGAAGAGGGGGAGGACAAGGAGTGGTAAAGATGATGATGATGCTAATGATGATGATGATGATGATGATGATGATGATGATGATGATGATGATGATGATGATGATGATGATGATGATGCTGATGCTGATGCTGATGATTATGATGATTGATGATGGTGATGATGACGATGATGATTATGATGATGATTATGATGATGTAGAGGAGGAGAACGAGGAGTGATGAGGATGAGGAGGACGACGACGAGAATGAGGAGGAGGAGGAGGGGGAAGAGGAGGGAGAGAATGAGGATGAGGAGGAGCAGGAGGAGGAGGAGGAGGAGGAGGAGGAGGAGGAGGAGGTTGACAAAGAGGAGGAGGAGGAGGAGAAGGAGGAGGAGGAGGAAGAGGGGGAGGACAAGGAGTGGTAAAGATGATGATGCTGATGATGCTAACGATGCTAATGATGCTGGTGATGCTGCTGCTGCTGATGATGATGATGATGATGATGATGATGACGATGATGATAATGACGAGGACGAGGACGAGGAGGAGGAGGAGGAGGAGGAGGAGGAGGAGGAGGATGAGGAGGAGGAGGAGGAGGAAGAGGAGGAGAAAAGGGCAGGAGGAGGACGAGGAGCCCGTGGTTTGATCCGCCGCTCGCCTTCCCCGAGTAGGGGTTCAGCTCCCTGGCGTCGAAGCCGACCTGGAGCACCCTGCTCCGGGGCCGGCCGTCGGGGCCGAGCAGGGAGGCCTCCCCGCCGGCCTCGGCGTGCAGGAAGGCCCGCAGCGGCGCGCGGGGCACGGGCTCGCCGGGGTGGTCCTCGCGGAAGGCCTGGGCCAGGGCGGGGCTCACCCGGCCCCGCCGCACCGCCCCGCGCATGGCGAGGGCCTCCCGCACCGCCCCCAGGAGCTCCGCCGAGAGCCTCTCCGGAGCCACGCCCCGCCGCCGGGCCTCGCTCGAGAGGCGCTCCGGCCCCAGGTCCCACACCTCGGAGCGCCGCCGCGACCAGTCCTTTGAGCCACTTGCCGTGGCCGCCTGATCGGGGCAGCAGCAGCCAAAGTAGTGGCGCCAGCGCGAGGGCCACCGGAGCAGCTCGCCAAAGAAGTGGTCGCGCGCCTGGGCGGTCGCAAAGATGGCAATCTTTGGCCTCGGGTCGTCGAAGTAGTTGTCCAGCGCCAAGACCATGATCCGCGCCTTCCCTGTGCCCGCCGCGTGATCCACGAGCAGCCGCTGGGTCGGGCTCGCGGGGTGGAGCAGAAACGCCGCCGACTCCTGTTGGCATGAATCAAACCCGTCCTGAGGAAAACAGTCCTGAACCCTGGGGAATTCCACAAGACCAGCTCTTCGTCCTCAGTATTCTTGTTGACGGCCCCAGAGCTCCTCGGCCCCGAGAAGTCCCGACCCTTTCCCCTGGGCAAATTTTCATCCCGGGTCGTGCTTGACAGTCCCTGGGCCCGGTGAGGGCCCTTAGAGGCCGAAAACCATGAAAAACCATTCGTCTGGATGTTTTCCAGACGCGAGCATGTCTGGGTTTCCTTCACGGCGGTCCTGGTGCAGGGCCAGGCCGAGGCCGGCCAGAGGGCTCCCGGGGCCGCCCAGTCCCGCGCGGGACATGCAGCTCGCGGCGTAGGCCCCGAAGCCCTCCTGCCCCGGGCGGGGCGGGTTGTACCCCGACCACACGTCGGGCCAGGGCAACGCGCCGACGGGCCTCCAGGGCGCCCACGCCACGTCGCCCTCGTCCTCGCCGGCGGTGCTCGCGGACTCGTCCGAGACGTAGCCAGCACCCTCGGCGGCGCCCTCGCCCTGCCCGCCCTCGCCGCCGCCGCGCCCGCCGCCCGCGGCGGCCGCGCCGCCGCGGCCGCGGCCGCGGGCGCCGCCATCGCCCGCCGCGCCCGCGGGCCCTCGGCGCGGGCGCCCTGCGGGGCCCCGGGGCGGGCGCCTCGGCAAGCTGCGGGCCTGCGGCCTCGGCCTCGGCGGGGGGCGGCGCGCCGGCGCCGCCCAGCGGCACGGGGGGCCCGCCCGCAGCGGGCGCCGCGGGCGGAGCCGGGCCCGGGTGCGGCGCCGGGGCGGCCGCGGCGAGCTGCGCGGCGAGCTGCGCGTAGAGCTGGTCGCGGTACTGCAGGGCCTGCGCCTTCGCCCAGCCCTGCTCGTCCGCCCGCGCGGCGACCTGCTCCGCGATGCGCCGGGCCTCCGCCGGGAGCCGCCCGCCGCCGCCATCGTGGTCTGCACCCTGCCGGCGCCCTCGCCGGAGCCGACGTAGAAGTGGAAGGTCCCAGCGACTCGCTGCCAGCACCCTCTTCTTGGCCCTCTTCGGCGCCGGCCCGGGCTGCGCGCCCCCGGTGCTGCGCGCGCCGCCCCCGGCGGCCGCCGCGCTGGGCTCCGCGCGGGGCCTCCTGCGCGGGGCGGCCGCGGCCTCGGGGGGCTGCGCCGGGGCGAGGGCGGCCGCCGCGGCAGGCTGCGCCGGGGCTGCCGCCTGCGGCGTGGACACGTTCGCCGCCCACACGTGGGTGAGGCCCCCCTTGTCCAGCTGCACCGCCCAGCGCCCGACCTCGGCGTCGAAGGACACCAGCATGCCGTGTGAGCCGTTGTGCTCGGCGGCGAGCCCCTGGAGGCCGCGCAGCTCGACCCGCTGCCGCCGCGGTCGGGCGGCCAGCCCCCAGGGGGGCAGGGGGCCCCTGCTTCGGCCACGCGATCCCCTCCATCGGGGACGAGAGAGCACGACCTCGAAACCGTGCTCACCACCGCCGGCTCGCCGAGTGCAGTGGGCATGCTTCGGGGTGGGCCCGCGAGCGCGCAACGCGCAACAAAGTGTGTGCACGATGCCTCGGGCGAAGGCGCGCGTGCCTTGATGTACACATCTATACGCGCGGCTGCCACCTACCGCTGACATCCTTGCGTCGTGAAGTAATTCAGCACTGCGCTTTGTGTTCTGCCATCCCACCAGACCTCTGGGCGTAGGTGGTCTATAGTGTTGCCTCTTCCAGCCCCCTGCTTCCTCTTCGGGGAGGGGCTCACCCCTCCCGCACCCCCTCCCCTGGACCTGGACGGGGGGAGTCCGCGAGGCGTTGAAGCGTCCATGATGGCCCAAGACGGCTCCAAGAGGGCCCCTGCGAGTCCAAGATGAGCTCCAGGATGGCTCAAGATAGCGCACGGTGCCTCGAAATGGCTCCCAAGATGCTCCAAGAGGCCCCAAGAGCGTTCCGAGACGGCTCCCAAGAGGCGCCCGAGACCTCCGAGGAGCCCCCCGAGAAGCCCCAATCGGTCGAACACCGGAGGAACATCCGGGACTGTTGCCGTCTCGCCGTCTCGCTTCCGATGGCCATCCGGGGCCTCAAGATGGCTCCAGGAGGGCCCAGGAGGGCTCCAATATAGATTTGTTTTTTTCCCTACCTAGGCTCTGCCTAGAAGGGTTCTTACTTTATAAGCTTACAGGGGCCGGGCAGTGTAAACCGCCCCGGGCGGTTCCCCCGGCATCCGCCCCGTGGTTCCCCCAGTGACGTCCCCTTAGCTTAGCGTTGCTTATTTCATCTTAGCTTAGCTTATTTCATCTTAGCTTAGCTTAGTTCATCTTAGCTCAGGTTTATCTTAGCTTAGCTTACCTTCATCTTAGCTTCGCCGAGCTTTAGCGTAGCAGAGCACAGCATAGCAGAGCGTAGCACAGCATAGCGCAGCACAGCATAGCATAACATAGCGCAGCATAGCATAGCATAGCATATCATAGCATAGCGCAGCACAGCACAACACCGCGCAGCAAAGCAAAGCATAGCATAGCATAGCATAACATAGCAGATCATATAATAGCGCAGCTTAGCATGGCATGGCATAGCATAGTATATCATTGCTTAGCATAGCACAGCGCAGCATGACATAGCATGGCTTAGCATAGCATAGCGCAGCATAGCATAACATAGCACAGCATAGCATAGCACAGCGCAGCATAGCTTGGCATAGCACAGCACAGCATAGCAACTAATGCTGCTTTCCTAGGGGCTCCAACTTCTAGGTAGGGTCGCACTGTGGTATTTTCTAAGAGAGCCCCACTATAGAGCCCCAAGGCGGCCCCCAGGAGCGCCCCACGGCGCCCCAGGAGCGCTCCAAGAGGGGGATCCGGGAGGCGATTTTCCGGTGCTCCACGAGGCGCCCAGACAGCCCCAATCGGGCGCCCAAGAGGCCTCCAAGAGACCCCCTACGAGGCCTCAAGAGGATCCCCGAGGTACACAACTCTCCCTCCTTCTCCTCCTTCTCCGCCTCCTCGTCCTCCTCGTCCTCGCCCTACTCCTCCTCCTCCACCTCCTCCTCCTCTTCTTATTCTTCTTCCTCCTCCTCCTCCTCCTCCTCCGACGACGACGACGACCATTCCTCCTCCATCCTCCCCCTCTTGGGGTATATGACGGCTACCCCGCCCATTGTTCTTCTGCATGCCCCCCACCTCCCTGATCACCCCAACTCCCCTGGGCATCGTTTCTGGATGGGCTGGTGGGGATACTTTCTTGATCGCGACCGCGTCGAGAGAAGTCGGGCGACGTCAAGGGCGCAACGAGCAAGCGGCGGCCTGAATTACGCGCACCGAGAAGGGACAAGAAAGAAAAGAGGGAGAAAGCGGGGAGAGGAACTGGTGGGGATACTTTTTTGTTACCAGCCGCAGGCGAGAGCGCACAGCGGCGAGTCAGGGTCCGAGCGGGCCGCGTGGGGGCCTAAATTACCTAGCACAAACAGGCCTACCGCCGCAACTCAGGCCGGGACCAGGAGGCAGCCGAGGGGGAGGGCGTGGTGGGGATACGCGAGCCCGGGGGCCGAAGCGTCAACAATCTTCGACCAATGGGGCCGTCAAAGAACAGCCCCGGGCGAAGAGCCAGCCCTCGGGGAGGGCTCCAGACCTCTGGGCAGCCACGCTGCGAGACATCACGGCGTCGACTGCCTGGGACGCCAGCGCCTCCCCCCCCCTAAAACACCCCCCCTCCTCCTCTCTGACCCTGAAACATCCCCCCCAAATAAGATATTCCCCCACTAAACCATCCCCGCTTCCCCCCCCCCTAGAACATCCCCCCAAAACATCCCCCGCCTCCTCCATGACCAGGGGAACGGCGGGCACACGGAGAGGACCAACCCTGCAGGCACAGGCGGAGAGGACCACCCCTGCAGAATTGGGAGGTCCTCCTCCTCCTCCTCCTCCTCCTCCTCCTCCTCCCAGGCGTCCAACTGGGCCTCTCGCCTGCGACACTGGGGGTCCAGCAGTGTGAGGCCTTGCATGGACTCCACGAGACCCTGCACTGCAGTCGGACCAAGGTCAGAAACAAAAAAACACCCACCTCAAGAACAGGAGACCCTCCACCGGCCAACACGAACAAAACATCTAAGGGTACCCTCTCCAGGATGCACAGGAACATCCAACAAACACGAACGAACACTAGGGCACCCTCCCCGAACCGACCTCGATCCTAGACCTCGGTCCGACTGTGGTGGACTCTGCCTGGCGTGCAAGGTGTCGCCGCTCCCATGCGCTCCTGGAGCGGTGACCTCGGTAACCGAATACCTTCGAGAATAAACACTAGGGGATAATAAAGTTCGGGGTTCAGGGGGAGATAATCAAAGTAGCCCACCAGACCTCAGCATAAACTCGAAGTAAGAGATGATCAAGAGGAGACCAAGCCGAGCACGTTTTGAGACATCCTTGGCGTTTAGTCTTCATAGAAATATCCTCAACAATGGCTTATCTCGCTGGAGACATCCTCGACAAATCCCTTGTTTCGCTTGAGACATCCACAAACTATTGCTTATTTCGCTTGAGACACCGTCAAACTATTGCTTATTTCGCTTAAGAAACGTATCGTTTCGCTTGAGACATCCTTCAGTACATGCTCTAACGACTTAAGGGGGGGGGTACTTCATTCTCATCGGCATGCGGTTAGTGCTGGGTGCTGCTGCCAGGGAGGGTCGCTGGAGCTAGAGCCGACTCGGAGTCGAGCCAGAGGCGAACAGGTCCGTCGGATGGGTCCCTGAGGAAGGCCCCCAGAACGACCATCCACCCCTACGGTCGAGTCTGACTGGAGAGGACACGCGAGAGGACACAAGACCCCTCCCGAGGGCCACGAATGTAGAGGACATGGGTCCCGAAACAGAGGGCACAAGGGAACCCTCGATTTGCAAGGGCCGACCTACGGATCACACTCGGACGTGGACCCCCAGAACGGCCGCCCGACCGCGGCGCTGCCCGCAGACCAGCGCCGCCGCGGGCGCTGGCGCCGCCGCGGGCGCCGCCGACGCAGCGGCGGCGGCATCGGCGGAGCCGCGGCGCCCGCCGCGGCCGCGGCCACGGCCACGGCCGCCGCCGCGGCCCGGCTGCGAAGCCATGGCGGCGGCGCTGCGCCGAGGCCCCGCTGCGTGGGGGGGGCAGCGCGGCGGGGCAGCAGCGCGGGCTGCTTTTGACCAGCGTGGCCCGAGGTTTCTATCTCGGGCTCGAGGTCGGCCTCGGGCTCGGGCTCGGGCTCACTGTGGGGCTCGGTGTCGGGCTCCGGCTCGGGCTCGGGCTTGGGCCCTGTCTCGGGGGGGGAATGGCCGGGGCCAGGGAGGCCTGAGTCAGAAGGGTTACGGAAGGCGACAGGCGCAAGAGCCACGGTACGGTCGCAGAGCTGAGCGGGCGACGCCGCAGTGTGTGGAAGGGTCACGTGCTGCAGCGCTTGGGGTCCTGTAAGATCGAGTGAGCCAAGCAGAAGTCCTCGGCCCGAACCTCGATGACCAGGATCCTGGGCTCTGGCAGCAGGCCCCGCGCTCCGCCGTGGCGGGCGGGGCCCGCGGCCCAATGTGCCCCAACTGGAAGACCTACGCCTCCTTGGAAATCCCAGTGGCCAGCATGGTCATCCCCACTGGATGAGGGGCGGCAGGGTGAACGGCCCGACGAGGGGTGCCCGTTTGACCGCCAACAGCGGCGAGCGCCAGAGGTCCGCGATGCTGCCGACGCTGTCTATGCCCGTCTGGACCCGGGCCAGGAGCAGCAGGCAGAGCGCAGCGGGACGAGCCCCCTCCGACGTGGGCCGCGCGAGCTGCGACGGGAACCGCGTGGAGCGCGCTGGCATCGGAGGGCATCCGCGCCGCGGGCGAATTGAGCGCGGCCCTGCTCCCCGAGCGGCTCGTCACCCCTCGCCGCCAGCCCCGCAGGTTGCCGAGCTCAGCCGATGCCCACGGCGGGCTGGGCGCACGATCCCGAGACGGAGGAGGAGGAGGAGGAGGAGGAGGAGGAGGAGGAG
>CAUYUJ010007245.1:27500-48037 GCA_963575745.1 Prorocentrum cordatum | reverse complement strand
CCCACCGACCGCCCCAGTGGCTGCGTTCGCACGCGCCCACCGCATTCATTATTGGTACACACCCTTCACACGTTCCGTGACCCCACAGGGAGCTCCACCGAAGGCCCACATGCAAGCGTTCGCGTGCACCCACCGCAACCATTTTGGCACACCCATCAAACGCTTCGTGGCCCCATCGGGAGTTCCACCGACGGCCCCAGTGGCTCCGTTCGCATGCAGAAATTGCGCCCATTTTGGCACGCCCTTCCCACGTTTAACGGCACCATAGGGAGCTCCAACGAAGTTCCACATCCACATGCCAGCGTTCGCGTGCGCCCACCAGACCCATTTTGCTACACCCCTCGCACGTTTCGTGGCCCCATCGGGAGCTCCACGAGCTCCACCAACGGCCCCAGTGGCTGCGTTCGCATGCGCCCACCGCACCCATTTTGGCACACCCATCACACGCTTCGTGGCCCCATCGGGAGCTCCACCGAGGGTCCACATGCCATCGTTCGCATGCGCCCACCGCACTCTTTTTGGCACACCCCTCGCACGCATCGTAGCCCCATCGGGAGCTCCACCGACGGCCCCAGTGGCTGTGTTCGCATGCGCCCACCGCACCCACTTTGGCACATCCCTCACACGCTTCGTGGCCCCATAGGGAACTCCACCGACGACCTCAGCAGCTGCGTTCGCGTGCGCCCACCGCGCCCATTCCCGCACACTCATCACGCGCTTCGTGGTTCCATAGGGAGCCTCACCAATAGCCTCAGTGTGGTTGCTTCCCTGAGATCCGACGTAGCGAAAAATTGGAACATCGTGAGAATCCGCGCCCAGAGCCCTGGACCCCATCTGTCTGCCTCATTTTTTCGAGCCGCATCGAGCTGTGACGATCTGGGGACTCGGAGCACGGCGAAACCGCCCGGCTCGAAAGGATCGAGTCGCCAGGACCTCACCGCACCCACCGCACCCATTTCGGCACCTCGGCGCTGCACACCCTGCGGCACTGCTGCGGGTCGGCGGCTCTGTGACCGGCTCGGTTTATGAGCGCCCCGCTGCGGACTCTCTCCCGGGCCCTGCTCGGGGGCCCCCGCGCGCGCAGGAGGCAGCTGGAGGGTTTCTCCGAAGGGCTTAGGCGACCCGTCCTCCTCCTCCTCCTCCTTCTCCTCCTCACTCCTCCTCCTCCTCCTCCTCCTCACTCCGTCCTCACTCCTCCTCCCCCTGCCTCCTCCCCCTCCCTCTCTCCTCCTCCTCCTCCTCTCCTCCTCCTCCTTCCTCCCCTCCTCCTCCTCCTCCTCTCTCCTCCTCATCCTCTCCTCCTACTCATACTCCTCTCCCCTCCCTCCTCCTTCCTCCTCCTCGCCTCCTCCTCCTCCTCCTCCTCTCCCCCCTCCCTCCTCCTCCCCCTCCTCCCTCCTCCCCTCCTCCTCCTCCTCCTCCTCCTCCTCCTCCCCCTCCTCCTCCTCCTCCTCCTCCTCCTCCTCCTCCTCCTCCTCCTCGTCGGGTCGCCTACGGCCCCGGGGGAAACCGTGCAGAGGCAGCAGGAATCAGGATCAGGAGCTCCAGCATGAGGAGAAGGACGGTGATGCAGTTAGCACGTTAGCATTGCATGCTGCTGTGCCGCCGTGTTCTGGCGCATCATTTGCTACAGCGCGCGCGTGACACACTTGTGTCGCCGAGCCGTTGGCCACGTTAACTCGTCATGGGTCAGGTCAGCTTTGGCGCAGTGTCGACAGGGCCCGGGTCAGGTTGTGGTAGGGATTGGTTACGTTAGGGGAGGGGGGCTGTAACGGACGAGGAGTTCCAGAGTTACGGATGTTGCGACTGTGCCGGTTACGCTTAAGTCAGGTTGATCGGTCGGCCTTCGGTTTTGCTGTTAAGTCTTAGGCCAGATGCCCCGATACCATCGATCTTGACGAGGCCATCTCCGCGATATTCTTCGGCACGCAGCGGGCATGGACGCTCGAGCTTGGCCAAGCGTTGGGCCGAACGGCTTCCACATGTCCCGCAGAACCAGATTCGACGCCCAGAGTAAAACTTCAAATGGGCCGGCCGCCTACGCCCCCCTGAGCGGCCCTCGCCCCCTTCCCCCCCCCGCCCCTCAGCTGCCCGCCCCCCCTTTTCTCTGCCCACTTGCGTGTTGGCACAATTCGCGGCAACGGTGCCCCTTTTTAGTTTAATGTTTATTCGGGGGGGCATGGCAGTCACCCAAGACACACCACTGAGTGCGGACTGTACAGCGAGAGGCGTGCGGCTAGCGCAAATGCCCACGGCGCGTGCCGTTCTGTAGGACGGCAGGGCTGGTGGAGAGAGGTCTAGTGTGGCCCTGGCTCCAAGCTTCCCTTTGTAGTCAGCTTACATCCGCCAGCGCAGTCGGCCTCTGCCTGGCCGCCGACGCAAAAAAAAGTGTACCTTCGCAGTTCTGTCTTCAGCGTCGAGTAGCGTCGATTAGCGTCTGGGAGTCGAGGAAGGTAGCGCCGATCTAGCGACGATCAGCGTCGATTCAGCGTCGAACAGCGTCGACTTAGCATCGATTTGCAAGGAGCCGGCAAGATGGCACGGGAAACTCCCAGGAGCCGCCACCGACGCGGGATGGAGGACGGAGGAGCCATGGCGTGCTGCAGACCTCTGCAGCGCGAGGGGGCGCGCTGGCTCTGCGGCACCGGAGCGCGGCGCCCCGCCCCGGCCTGCAATAATTAGGCGCGATCCCGGGCGCCTCGCAGCGGTTCTTCGGCCCCAACGGATTCGACAGGGTGCCGCTCGAGGGGGGGGGGGCCCGCCCGCCCGCGCGGCGCTGCCGGGCCATGGCCCGCGCCTCCGCCGCCGCGCTGCTCGCCGCGGCGGCGTGCCTCGGCGCCCCGCTGCGGCCGCCGGCGGCGGCCGCCGGAGCGCGGGCGTTCTCCGCGGCGCGCGTCGGGGCAGGGCCCGCGGGGCCGCCGCTGCCCGCGGCGGCGGCGGCCGGCCGCGCGGAGGGCCCGCGCGTGGCCAGGCGCGGCCTGCTGGGGCTCTTCGGCAGGGCCGCCCCGGCGCCGCCGCCGTGGTATTCACCACTCACCAAACCACCCCAACCCAACCCGAAGGCCTCAATTTGACCTCCATTTCCAGTTGGGGGGGGGTCGGGGAACATCGAGAAAACACATATGGAACCCGTACCCCCCCCAACCCGAAATTCGGGTCTTCGGGTTGGGTTGGGGTGGTCTGGTAGGTAGTCAGGTATTCTCACCACCCACCAAGTCACCCAAAGCCCAACCCGAAGCTCGGGCCGGACGAACGGGGGGGACTGGGAAAGGGGGGGTTACGAAAGTTGCTGCATGCAGCTGGTTTCGGCCCCACCGAGGGGCCCATTCCTCGATACGTAGTCGCCTCCGGCGCTGGGAGGCGCCGGGAACATCAGCTACGTGAGCTGATTCTCATTCCCCCCCTTTGCTATCCCCCCCTTTCGCCCGACCCGAGAAGCCCTCAATTTGCCTTCCATTTCCAGTGTGGGGGGGGGTCGGGGAACGTTGAAAAAACACGTGGGATCCGTACCCCCCCCCCTCAACCCGAAATTCGGGTCAGATTCGGGTCTTTCTAGGCCTCCCAGATGGGGTCGGAGTAGATGGGGTCGGAGGATCGCGCCGCATCGCCAAGGCATCGCCGATGCGGCTCGATGTGGGGCCCGATTTGCTTCACGTCGGCGTCGCCGATACATCGCCCGCGTCGACGATGCATCGCAGGTGCATCGATGCATCGGCGATGCATCGCCGATGTATCGGCGATGCGGTGCGACCCTCCGACCCCATCTACTCCGACCCCATCCAGGAGGCCCCTTTATTCACCACCCACCAAACCACCCCTAGCCCAACCCGAAGCCCTCCATTTGACTTCCACTTTTCAGTGGGGGGGGGGTCGGGGAACGTTGAAAAATCACATGGGATCCGTACAGTGAGCGGCTTGAATAAGGACCACTTACTTTTCAAAAGGGGCTCGGTCGTTCCTCATGCGTTCTTTGTTATTGATCGTTCCTTGTGCGTTATTCCCTGGGATAAAGCAGGGGCTCCGTTCCTTGTTTATCGTTCCTTAGGTCAGGCCGATGACTGTACCCCCCCCCAACCCGAAATTCGGGTCAGGCTCGGGTCTTCGGGTGGGGTGGGGGTGGTCTGGTGGGTGGTCAGGTATGCGCAGCTGCTGGGCAGCAGCAGCGCGCCCGCGCTGTCCCTGGCGCTCGGGGTGCTGCTCGGCGCGGCCGCGGCAGCGAGGGGGCGAGGTCGGGGGAGGAAGCGGTGCCCGTGCCTCCTCCTCCTCCTCCTCCTCCTCCTCCTCCTCCTCCTCCTCCTCCTCCTCCCCCTCGCCCGTTTTCCCCTCTTTCGCAGGCCTAGAGATTGACGCCAACACCAATCTCGGCGGTGTGCCTCCACCGAGGGAAGAAGATCCCGATCTCGGCGATGGTGGTAAGATTCTGGCTTCCAAGGTGGCCGAGCTATTAATTACCACCAACACCGACAACCTAGGAGCACCTTCCCCCTGTGGAGGCAACCCCCTGTCTTGGTGTTGGTGCCCATTTCCAGGCCTCCAACTTTTTGCGCCTCCTCGGAGGCCCTCTCGCCACCGCTGGATTCGCCTTGAGATCCTGGTCAGAGCGCAACCCGGGAGAGGTCCAGGGAGCAGCGGCATCGGTACCTCTTGGTCTCCCAACGAGGTGGCGCGCCCGCGCCGACGTACATCTTCAACAGCAGCATCACCAAGGAGCAGGTGCTCGAAGCTCAGAAGGCCTGGGGCGAGGGGATCGTGAGGATCAGCGCCGCGCACGCCAGCGGGGAGGACTTCGCGCTTCTCGCGAAGGAGCACATCAGGAACCTGTATGGCTACGGCGTCACGGATGTCCTTTTCAAGCCGACTCTGGCCTCAAATATTCAGTTCCGATCCACCTTCGACGAGGCCCTGTCTTACTTCGTGGCGACAAACGGGGTTTGCTCTGAAGACAGGGGCTTTGCCATCAAGGGCTGGAAAGCCGTCCGGTGGGAGAACGTGGATATCACCACCTCCGGCAACACCGCAATGGCCATGGGCAACTATTTCTTCACCACACCGGACGGCGGCGAGGTGAAGGTGGAGTATACGTTCGGTTATTTCCTCGACGCGGAGGGGAAGGTGCGGATCAATTTGCACCATTCTTCGCTGCCGTACGACGTCGGCGTTACCAAGGAGGACGCAATCGCTGTGCAAGACGCGTGGGCTGGCGCCATCAAGAACATCTCGAAAGTGTTCAAGGGCAAAGGCGACTACGTTCAGGCGGGGCGTCGGGCTAATCAAATGTTCCGCCTTGCCGTTTTTCTTTTCGGGGGCGGACAGAACCCCCGCCCTGACACGTCGATTAGTGAATCGTCCGTTTTCGGTTCTCGAGAGGACGCGGAGGCCGTCATTTTCCAGGCCTGCGCCCGCCAGGTTCGGGCCCGAGGTCGTTTTCACTAAACCACGTTTTATTAAAGGGAGTTCTGTCCATCCTCGACCTTTGGTGGTCAAAACGCGTGACCTGCAGGCCATCCCGCCACCGCGCTTGGGGCGTGGATGAGAGGCCTTTTGGAGGCCTCTGCGTTCCCCGTGGCCGCTCGAAATCCTCTTTTGGGCCTCTTGGGAGCCTCTTGGGGCCCTCTGGGGGGTCCCTTTTGGGGGCCTCTGGGCGTCTCTTGAGGGCTACCGTGGGCTGGAGGGCTCCAGATGGCAGTTCGGGGTCCCCTTTTATTCGGCCCTTCAGGGTCTCCTGGAAGCCTCCTGGACCCCCTCTCGGGGGCCTCGGAGGCCCTCAAGGCTAACTAGTCTTGGGGGCTTCTTGGGCCGTCTTGGACACTCTGACGACAACAACGCTGAAGGCGAGGATCACACCAACACCAACGGTTTGTAGACTCGTTTTATTCTCACGTACTACATAACATTATTATATGATATGTATATAAATGTAGTAGGTATGTTTATACGTATATGTACATACATACATATACTTATTTAGAATAACAGCGTGTTCTGTGGACGTTTTGGGGGGGGAAGAACACCCCCCTCATGCCAGAAGGGGGTGGCGTTCGACCCCGCCCCCCTTCCCCCCCTCCTCAAGGGAAGGGAGGGGGGAGGGGGGTTAGGACCCCCCCACTCGCCGCCGGCAAACGACGACCGCGGGCGCCAGCGCCGGCAAACGACGGCGGCGGCCACCCCCGGTCGCCGCTGGAAAACGATCACGGTGGGCGTCAGCTCTGGCGAACGACGACGGCGATGATAGTTAGGTGGTGGTGGTGATGGTGGTCGAGGCGTTGATGATGAGGATAAGGAACAGGATGATAATGATGAAGAGGATGAGGATGAGGTGGATGGGTAGCCCCCCACATTTTCCGGGCGCGCCGAACGCCGAATGTTTGCGGGGGGGGAGGGGGGCGGTTCCGACGTGCCGCTGATTTTGTTCCAAGGCAGGTGTCCGCGAAACGCGCGCGCTCTCTCTCTCTCTTTTTCTATATTTTCGGGGTGGACCGACCTCCTACCCTGACACGTCGATTAGCGAATTGGCCGTTTTCGATTCGCGAGAGGGCGTCGCGGCGGTCATTTTGCGGGTCCAGGTCCGTCGGTTTCGGTCTCAGGCCGTTTTCATTAAAGGGAGGTTTACCAAGGGAGGTTTGCCCACCGCCGACATTCATGTATTTCGTTATTTGTTTTCTTTCTCTCACTCTCTCTCTCTCTCTCTCTCTCTTCTTTTCTCTTGCACTTATTCACATATATATATATATATATATATATATATATATGCTTACGGTAGATGTGTGGGCGTCAGGGGGGTTGCGTGTCACATCGGCCGCATTCGCTTGCATGGCAGCTGTTCTGGCTGGTTCTGCGCCCTCCAGGGAGGGCATGGACGCCCCCGGGACCACCGTGCCGCGCCTTTCGCCCGTGCGATACTGCGGGTGGTGCGCGGGACCCCTCGGGCGAGGGGAGTCGCTGGCCCTGGCCGAGGGCGGGTCCCTCCTGGAGGTCTGCGAGCTGTGCTACATCATCGGTCTGATTCGGCAGGCGGCGTGGCGCGCCCGCCTCAGCGTGGAGGAGAGGGCGGCGCTGCTCGACTCCGCCCGGCTCCTGGGCGCGCTGCTCTCCGCGCTCGCCGGCCTGGGGCTCGATGGCGCCGAAGGCGAAGGCCGTCGCCAAGGGCAAAGCCAAGGCTAAGGCTGAGGCGAAGGCCTTGGGCCGAGGACGCGCCCGCGGCCGAGGGCGCGGCGCCGGCGGCCTCGGGCGAGGAGCCGCGGGGAGAGGCGGAGGTGCCGCCGCCTTCCCGCCTGTTGCCCCGGGCCTGGCGGCGGCCGCGGCGGTCGGCGGCGCCGCGGCGGCCGCGCCCGCGGGCGGCGGTGCCGGCGCGCCCGTGGTGCCTGGCCTGGCGGCGCTGCCCGGCCTGCCAGGCTCCGGAGGCGGCGGGGCTGCTGGGGCGCCCCCGGCGGGCGGCGCCGTGCCTGACGGCGGAGGTGCTCCCCCCGGCGGCGTGGGCGCCGCGCTGGTGGGCGCGGTCGCGGGCGGCGGCGGCGGCCCTCCTGGAGGCCCTCCTCCTGGTGCGGTGCCCGGGGCCCCGACAATCCCCGGCGGTGTGCCGATCGCGGTGGCTGGCGGTCCCATCGCCCCAGCGGGCGGCGCGCAGCTGGGACCACTCGTGGACGGTCCGCGGCGTCAGGCCGTGACTCTGATTGGCGCCGACTGGCGCCGAGGGGTGAATCTCGAGCTCCCGACCTTCGACGCAGCTGGAGGCATCAGCGGGATGGCCCTCTTCGAGGTAGAGGAGATCGGCACCACGGGCCCCTCAGGGCAGTACCTGAGCGCCCAGTTCAGGGGGGCGTCGCTGGCGGCCGAGGCGATGCGGCTGGACGGCCTGTTCCCACCGCGCGGCACCGGGCCTGCGGGCAGGGACCGGCGCTGTGCGGGGAGCCCGCTGTGCCAGGCCGAGGAGTCCTGCATGTCGAGTGGCTGCGGCTGCGCTCGAACCGCGGGTTCGTGGAGCCGTGGGTGCGGCCGAGCGCCTTCGGTGGGCGCGGCGGTGGCGGCGCCTTGGCGGGGGGCGCCCCAGCCGGGGGCGCGGCCCCCGACCGCCTGGCGGCAGCTGCCGCGGCGCGCGCGCAGGCCGCTACGGCGACGCCTGGCCGCGCCGGCGGCGGTCGCGGCCGCCGCCGCCCCCGGAGCTCCTCGGCCTCGCGCAGCGACGACGACGGTGAGTCGCGTTTTCGCGAGGCCCCCTCCCGCGGCGGCAGCGTGCGGCTGCTGGCGGAGAAGCGCCCAGGTGCCCTGTACGACGAGGCGATGAAGAACATCGGGCGCGTCATGGGCCTGCGGGAGGGGGCGGACGGCTCAGAGGTTCGAGCGAAGGTCGTGGGCTACCTGCAGGCCGCGGTGTTCGGCCATCACCCTCCAGGGCAGATGCGGATCAACACTCAGCGGGAGCTGCAGACGCTGGCGACCGCGCTGGACCTGCTGGAGTGTGGGTGCCTGGCGGAGTTGAGCGACGTGTTGATGCAGCGCTTCAAGGCTCTGGAGCTGTCGCTGTCCGACGCGAGCTGGCAGGTGGCGAGCGAGCTGGAGATCGTGCCGGACGCGCGGCCCTCGCTGGCCTCGATGGGCGAGCAGGACCTGGCGCGGCGGGCGGCACTGCTGCGCAGGAGGCTGATGGACGCGAAGAGCCGCGGCGCCCTTGGCGGCAAGGGCCAGGGCGAGCGCCAAGCCTGACCCGAGGAGGCGATGGCAGAGTGGCGCGAGTGGGCTGGCGCGGCGAGTGATCTTCTGCGAGAACCTTTCTACGTGGGCCCCGTGTTGTTGAACATAGTCCGCCAGTTCCCAGGCTCCTTCGGTCGCTTCACTAGATATTCCCTCGAGGTAAAGCCACGCGAGCATCCGGCCGACATGGGAGGTCGGCTTCAGCGAGATCTGTTGCCGTTACCATGCCCTTCGATCGCCAGGTCCCAGATCGCCCAGCAGGGCGAGGACCCTTTGAGCGACAAGGAGTGGGAAGGACTACACTGCAGGCTGGTGGTCACTGTCCTGGCGCTAAACTGGGAGTCTGGGTTCCGCTCCCTGAAGCTGGCCAGGCCCTGCCGAGGTCGAGCCAACGCCGCGCAGCAGGCAGCCCTGGTCGCTCTCGGCCGCCGCCTTCTCTTGGCTACGCGGGCCGAGTCTGCTTTGCCGCCAGATCTTGACTGGAACGTGCGGCTGAAGGACCGCAAGATCGGCTGCGGCGGGGGCGAGATCTCGGCCCCGCATCGGCTGACGCTGGAGCAGGTGCTGGACGGGCTGCCTCCGCCGGGCGTCGCGGCCTCCATCGAGGCGGCCGACCTCGCGACGGGGTTCGTGCGTGAGACCCTCCTGGGCCCGACGCCGGTGCTGCTGCCCGCTGCCCTGCGGCGGCCCGCGCCGACATCTGCGCGCGCGTGGGCCTCGCTCGAGGAGTGGCATCGGATTGTGCGGGCGCTCCACGAGCGCGGGATGGTGTCGGCGATCCCGAGCAGCGAGATTGCCTGTCGCGACGGAGCCCCGCTCCTGAACGGGGCGTTCGGGGTGCCCGAGCCCCGCGACGAGCCCGTGGTCTGCAGCGACGGCGAGCGCAGGCCGGTCCTGAGGCTGATCACCAACCTCATTCCCTCGAACGCGTGCCAGGAGTGCATCGTGGGAGACACCCCTGAGATGCCGACCATGAGCCAGCTGAACGGCCTGGTGCTGACCGAGTCGGAGGATCTCCTGTTGAGCGGCGCGGACATAAAGGCCTTCTTCTACGTCTTCCGCGCGCCGCCTGCGTGGTGGCCTTACATGGTGATAGGGCCGCCCGTCCCCTCGGAGTTGCTTGGCCTGAAGGACGGTGGTGCCACGCACATCTGCCTGCGGGTGATCGGCATGGGCTGGATCAGTGCCGCGGGCGTGACGACCCACCTCCACCGGAACATGCTGCGGCGGAGCGCCTCTGTCCCTCGCGGCCTGCCGCCCAGCCAGGAGATTACTCGGCGCCGACGGCTGCCGTTCAGCGTGGAGAAGCCGTGCCCTCCGGCGTGGATGGTCTACATTGACAACCTGGAGGTCGCGGAGGTCGTGAGCAAGTCCGAGGCCACGACGCTGCGAGGGGCGGTGCCCGAGCTCATCTCGGGGGCTCGCGCCTGCTATGCGGCTGCGGGCTCCCCGGGGTCGCCGGCCAAGGACATCCATCGAGTGCCGCGAGCGACGACCTTGGGGGAGCTCATCGAAGGGGTCGAGGGCGTTCGGCGGCCCCCTGCGGGTTACCTTACAGAGATGGCCAGCCTCACGCTGTGGACGCTGAGCAAGAAGCGGGCCAGCATGCGGCTGGTGCGCATTCTGCTGGGCCGCTGGGTTCGTGTTCACTGCTTTCGGCGGCCACTGGCGGCCAGCTTTGCCTACACCTGGAAGTGGCTCGGGAACCCGCGCACTGGCGGCCGCTTCAGCGTGAGCGTGGTCGAGGACCTCTTGATGTGCCTTGCGCTGTCAGGGCTTGCCTCGAAGTCGACCCCCTGGTGACCGCGTCGGATGCCTCGGAGGCCGCTGGCGCCGTGGTCTACGGCTACGCCCTCTCCGACCGCGGGCGCGCGCTGGCCGAGAGGCGGCAGCGGCCTGCGAACGCCGCCTGCGAGGAGGAGACCGCCCTCGTGACTGTCTTCGACGGCATCGGCGGCGGGCGCCGGGCTTTCGAGATCCTCGGACTGGTCCCTGCCGTGCACCTGTCATTCGAGGTTGACCCCACGGCGGTGCGGGTGGCCCGGCGCAGCTACCCCAGCACGCAGCACCTGGGGGACGTGACGGAGGCGGACCCGGCGGCCCTGGCAGCCCTGCTGCGCGCCCGAGGCCGGGTGTCGCGTGTGCTGGTGGTGGGCGGCTTCCCGTGCCCGGTCTTCGCGGGCCTCAACGTTGCTCGGCAGGGTCTCGACGACCCGCGCGCGGGCCTGGTTGACCACATGGTGCGGATCGTGGACGGGCTGCGGACGGCCATGCCGGAGGCGTCGATCGACTTCCTCGGGGAGAACGTCGCGTCGATGCCCGAGTGCGACGTGCTGCGCCTGAACCAGCTCTTCGGCCGCATCCCGCTGGAGATTGAGGCGGGGGATGTCGGCTGGGTCAGACGTCCGCGGCTCTACTGGGCTTCATGGGACTTCCTGCCGTCCTTCGAGGCTGAGCCCGTCGTGGTGCGGGCCAAGACCCAGGACGTTCGGCGCGCCTGCAAGGTGGCGCTGAAGGCGGAGCGGCCGCCGCTCGAGGAGTGGCTCCCGCCCGGGGCTGTGTGTCCGGGTCCCGCTGCAGGGGGGCCGCTCCCGACCTTCGTGCGCTGGACGCCGCGCTCGCAGCCGCGCCCCAGGCCTGCGGGCATCGGGGAGTGCAGCGCTGCTGAGCTGGCGCGCTGGGAGGCGGCGGGCTTCGCTTCGCCGCCCTACCAGTTCCGTGATAAGTGGTGCATCCACCAGGCGGATGGCCGCGTGGAGCCGCCTGACGCGACCATACGAGAGAAGCTGATGGGCTTCCCGGAGGGCCACACCGCGCCGTGCATGACGAGCAGCCAGGCGAAGGCCGAGCCCGCCAAGTACGAGGCTCTTCGGCGGTCGCTCGTGGGCAACTCCTTCCAGTGCGAGGTCGTGGCCTGGATCATCAGCCACTGGGCCGTCGGAGCTGGGCTGCTGGTCTCGGTGCCCTCGCTGGGTGAGCTGCATGAGAGTGCGCGAGCCTGGGCTGGTGGCAGGAAGCTGTGGGCCGGCGACGTGACGTCGCTGCGGTGCGGTCGCTCCGAGATCGACGAGGGCCTGCACGCCAAGCTGGACCAGGCTGGCGGGCCCGTCTACGCGGGTCGTGGGTCTCGCCGCTGGGGGCTGGCTGCCTCGCGGTGGGGCAACCCTTTCACGATCAGCCCCGAGCGGTCACGCGAGGGCGCTGTTGCCCTGTTCGCTGGTTGGACCCGCACGCAGCCCACCTTCCTGCAGAGCTTGGAGACGCTGCGCGGGGCCCTACTGGTCTGTCATTGTGGGCCCGACCAGGCGTGCCATGCCGACATCCTCTTGGCGGAGTTGGCGAAGCGTGACGTGGTGGAGTGGCGCGAGGTGGACGCGTCCAGACGCATCGTCATGGGGCTCGTCATGGCGTGCCACAACAACGGAGCAGACATCAGGACCGATGGCGCCTCGGAGGCGCTCGGCAAGATCTTCCCGCGGCAGGAGATCGACTCAGGCATTTGGCGGTCCGCAAGGCAAGGCAGCTAGTGTGGGATGCAGCAGAGCACATCAACGTTCTTGAGTGCCAGGGCGCGCTGATGATGATTCGATGGCGGGCGCGGTCGGTGCGCCGCCATCAGTGCGTCTTCCTGCACCTGCTCGACAGCATGGTCAACATCGGTGCGCTGTCCAAGCACAGTTCCAGCAGTCCTCAGCTCAACAAGGTGGTGCGGACCTTCTCGGCGTGGGAGCCTGCGATGGGCGCGCGGGCGGTCTTCGGCTTCGCGTCGTCGGCTCGCAACCCCGCGGACGCCCCCTCGCGTCTCCGCGATGGGTAAGAAGCGGAGTAGCCCTGCTGACCGCCGCGCCGCCAGAGCTGGACTTGGGGAAGCTGAGAGACGCCAGGATAAGGGCCTCGACACTGGCCCGCTACCGTGGCGCCGCTCAGCGTTTTGTTGACTACCTTGCTGCCAATAATCTGCCGCTGCCTTTCACGCGGGACGATATTGATATCTGCCTGCAAGATTATCTCGAGCACTTGTGGGCCGAGGGCGCCACCAAAAGGAGAAGCCAATGACGCCCTCAGCGGCGTGCAGCACCTGCTGAGGACACGACGCCGCTATCCTGGCGCTTGGCAGCTGCTGACAGTCTGGGGCAGACTGGAGATCCCTCAGCGCGCGCCGCCGATGCCTGCCCAGGTGTGCACGGCGCTCGCCGGTTGGGCGCTCAGCCGCGGAGAGGTGGCCTTCGCGGCCGTGCTGCTCGTGGCCTTCCATCTCTGTCTCCGCACTGGCGAGGCTTTGGGGCTGAGCGGCGGCGTCATCTTTCTGAAGCCCTGTGGCCGAGGCGCGGTTTCGCTGCCCTGGACCAAGACCTCTTGCCAGAAGGGCGCGCGAGAGCAAGTCGCGCTTGACGACCCGCTGGTTGGGGCAGTCGTCCATGTGCAGCTCCAGTGTGACAGCCGGCTCTGGCCTGGCACGACGCGCGCCTTTCACGACTTGTTCCGTATTGGGCTCCAGCAGATCGGTTGCAGGCACCTCGCCCTGTCTCCTTGCAGCCTGAGGCGGGGAGGTGCCACGCATGTGTTCCTGCTGTCGGGCGACTTGTCTAAGGTCATGCTGCGTGGGCGCTGGAGCTCGGCAAGAACGGCATATATTTACATCCAAGACGGGGCTGCCATCATCGCAGAGATGAAGCTCCAGGATCGTACCCGTTCGACGCTCCAGCAGTTCTCTAATGCACTTTTCGCTCGAGTCCGAGCGTTTTGCAGCCCGTGACCTGCCGCAATAATTTTTGATGTCTGGTGCGAGCTGCTGCCCGCGCTGCCGTCGCCAGGCTTGACATATCTTCGGCCTGCGGCCAGAGGAAAAACACAGAATGGAGAGCTTGGTGTCTTTTTCGAGAGTTGGCGAGCTTCTTGGGCACGGCCCTGCTGGGCTCTCAGGGGGTTCTCTTTGCTGGGCCCCCCCAAGGCCGTCGAGCCCCCCCTGCCCCCCGAGGCCGTGGAGCGTTCTGGCCCCAGTCTCCCGTGATGGTGGCCGACCCCAGTCTGCGGATGGTGGTCTGCGAATCCAGCTCTGGCCTCGGGGTGCGGTCTGTGCTCTGGCGTGGGGGGTCGGTCCGTGCAAAAGAGAGTAGACCTTTCGAGTTCCGTGCAGAGGCCTCTGCAATTATAAATATAGTGCCCATGGGAGTTTAAGCTCTGTCAACAGCTTTGGCCGATTGAAGAGGGAAAGACATTTCTCCTTAATTCGATGAGCTATCGCTCACCCCCCGCCTGCCCCACACATGTATACGTTTACGGTAGATGTGTGGGCGTCAGGGGGGGTGCGTGTCACATCGGCCGCATTCGCTTGCATGGCAGCTGTTCTAGCCCACCCACATACAGCCCTAAGTGGCGAATGCATTGAGTCTCGCGAGAGCTCGAGCTTCTTGGGCACGGTCCTGCTGGGCTCTCAGGGGGTGCTCTTTGCTGGGCCCCCCCCCCCAAGGCCGTCGAGCCCCCCCTGGCCCCCGAGGCCGTGGAGCGTTCTGGCCCCAGTCTCCCGTGATGGTGGCCGACCCCAGTCTGCGGATGGTGGTTTGCGAATCCAGCTCTGGCCTCGGGGTGCGGTCTGTGCTCTGGCGTGGGGGGTCGGTCCGGGCAAAAGAGAGTAGACCTTTCGAACTCCGTGCAGAGGCCTCTGTAAATATAAATATAGTGCCCATGGGAGTTTAAGCTCTGTTAACAGCTTTGGCCGATTGAAGAGGGAAATACATATATATATGTATGTATATCTATACACGCGTTTATAGATATATACACATATACATTTATGCACGAATCATAGGTGTTGTGATCCGCCAAGAAGGGAATCTATGTACTTGGCACCGCTCGGACGTGTGCATTTGTCTCGGCGACGGCTATCGAGAGGCATATTGTATTATGTCACGGAGAAATGAGCGTACGACATCGAGAATTGCACGGGGATTGGACGTCCGAGCGATGGCGAGTGTATATTCGACTCAAACAAACTTGTTCCCCATTCCACTCACATGAATCCTTTTGCATTCCAGCGCACAATGAATACTTCTGTAATGCGCCAATTCCTTTGATGGCGGAATACCGAGTCCGGAATACAAGCGAATTCTTTGGTGGCAAAATGCAGAAGGATCTCCGTGGTGGCGGAATGCAAAGATATCCCCGTTGCGGCAGAATGCGCAAGCATTCCTCTTGTGGCGAAATACCAAGAGAGTCCTGCTGTGATAGATTACAAGGGGATTTGGTTTGTCGCGGAATACAAGATGAATCCCATTGTGGCCGAATACAAAAAGGGTCTTCCTTGTGGCGGGATACCAAAGGGTTCCCGTTGTGGCAGAGTACTTAATGATTCCTAATGTGGCGGAATGCCAAACAAGTCTTTGTTGTGGCCCTTTTGGCGGAATGCAAGGTTTTTTTTTGTGACAGAACACTATACGGATTCTTTGTGTGGCGGGTTCTCTTTGTAGTGAATTACTACGGAATTTTCAGTGTGGCAGAATTTGCCAAATCCTCATGTACTTGATTTCCCCGGGTTTTCTTTTTTGCGGCGCTATGCGAAGATAATTCTTTGTGGCCGAACACAGAAGGGTCACCCTCGTGACAGAATGCAGCAGGATTCCCTGTGTGGTAGAATACAAACGTTTTTCCAACCATCTTGTGGTGTTGGGTCCTCGTTTTGAAGAGACGGTGCCCCGCGTTCCTCCTCTCCTTCTCCTCCCCCTCCTTGCCTTTGCTCTTCGCATGTCTCTGTTTCGGTGCACCCAGTACAGCGCTTCGTGGCCCCATAGGGAGCTGCACCCAAGGTCCCAGTGGTGGAACTCGCATGGCATCCCCGCCCCATTTTGGCACGCCCCTCACACGTTTCGCGGCCCCATAGGGAGCCCCACCTAAGGTCCCAGTGGGGGAATCCGCATGGCATCCCCGCCCCATTGTGGCACGCCCCTCACACGTTTCGTGGCCCCATAGGGAGAACCACCTAAGGTCCCAGTGGCGGAACTCGCATGTCATCCCCGCCTTTTTTTGGCACACCCCTCACTGATTTCGTGGCTCCACAGGGAGTTCCACCTAAGGTCCCAGTGGTGGAACTCGCATGGCATCCCCGCCCCATTTTGGCACGCCCCTCACACGTTTCGTGGCCCCATCGGGAGCCCCACCTAAGGTCCCAGTGGGGGAACTCTCATTGCATTGCCGCCCCATTTTGGCGCACTCCTCACACATTTCGTTCTCCCATAGGGAGAACCACCTAAGGTCCCAGCGGCGGCACGCGCATGGCATCCCCGCCCCTTTTTGGCACGCCGTTCAATCGCTTCTTGGCCCCATAGGGAGCCCCACCTAAGGTCCCAGTGGTGGAACTCGCATGGCATCCCCGCCCCATTTTGGCACGCCCCTCATACGTGTCGTGGCTCCATAGGGATGTCCACCGAAGGCCCCAGTGGCAGGCTTTGCATGGCGGCCCCGCCCCATTTTGGTACGCCCCTCACACGCTTCGTGGCCCCATTAGGAGCTCCACCGAAGGCCCCAGTGGCAGGGTTCGCATGGCGGCCCCGCCCCAGTGTGGCGCCCTCCTCACACGCTTCTTGGCCCCATCGGGAGCTCCACCTGAGGTCCCAGTGGCGGAACTCGCATGGCGTCGCCACCTCCCTCAGAGGGAGCTCCACCTAAGGTCCCAGCTGTGGAACTCGCATTTCGGCGCCGCCCTATGTTGGCACGCCCGAAAAGTGACGGCCCTCGCCAGGGAGCCAGGCTTCACCGAGTTTATCCGCGAGGCTTGACCTGAGGAACGGCCCGCCCGAGATTCGCGTCTCTCGACGGTCTGACTGTTTGGCTTCGCGCCGCGTGTGACCCGCGCGCGTCGCTGAGACCCTCTCGGGGCGACCAGCGCGCGTCGTGGGAACTGCATGCTGCGCTCTGCCCAGCGCCTCGCTCGCCCCAGTCGTCGTTCTGGCCAGCGGCCAGAGCCTTGCCCGCTATCGGCCAGCTAGCTCCGCGCAGCGGGCGACCCGCGCGCGTCGCCGGGACCCCTTCGGGGCGACCAGCGCGGGTCGCGGGGGTTGCGCGCGGCGCCGCGCCCGCAGTCTTGGACATCGGCGTGCGCGGGCGCGGCGCCGCACGGGAGGAACGGAAGGACGCGGGCGCGATCCTCGCGGGGGGCGCGCCGACATGGGCGTCGACATTTTTGCGCGTAGGCTCACGCGCGCGAAGACCCGTTCACAATCACATTCGCTCGCGTTCAAACTCGCCCGCCCTCAGTCTCTCGCACGAATGCCTATCGTCTTCGCTCGCGTTGCGTACCCCGCCGCGGATGTCGGCGCGCCCCTCGCGCGGTTCGTGGCCCCGTGGCGAGCGCGGGCGATGATGGTATCCACGATCGCTGTATTTACATCTGCACTGCATATGGTTGGGTCCTTCGCCAGGCTATTTTTTTCGTGGCGGAACACTAAGGCATTCCGTGTGCGGTGGATTACTAAGGAATTCTTTGTTGTGACAGGATACAGAAGGATTCCGTGGTTGCTTACCAAAATATGCTTTTTGGCGGAATGCAGAACTAATCGTTTTGTGGCCATATACCCAAGGTCCCCTCTTGTGATGGAATGCAGACGACTTCCCGTTGTGGCAGATAAAAACAAGCGGATTGCTCGTTGCGGAATACAGCGGATTTTGCCGTTAGTGGATTACCCAGAAATTCTTTTGTGACAAAACGCAAGATGAACCTTTTTGTGGTTGATTGTCGCTGGATTATTTGTGTGGCGGGATGCAAACGGAAACCTTGCGTGGCCGAGTACAATCGCGCTTCTCTGCGGCGAAGTAGCATGGGATTACTTTTTTTGTGGCGGGGTACTGAGGGAATCTTTGTTCGATGGATTACTAACAGATTCCTGTGCAGCAGAATACAAAAAGAGCATTTTTTCTGTGGTTGATTGCCAGGGGATTCATTTTTGTGGCGGGGTGCAGAACGAATCCTATTGTGGACGACTGCAAAAAAGGATCCATTCCCTTTTTTGCAGAATACAAGGATTCTTTGCGGTGGAATACTCAAGGAATTAGCTTGCTGCTGAGTGGTAGCGAGCTCTTTTTGTGGCAGAATACAAGAGCAACGTTTTCTGCGGTTGATTACCCAAGGATTTCCTTTTGTGGCGGAATGTAAAGGGCATCCTTCTGTGGCCGACTACAACGTGGCAGGGTGCAGCAGGATTGGTTTTGTGGCGGAATGAAAGGGGTGCCCTTTTGTGGCGGAGTACACAAGAGTTCCTTGTAAGGATGAGGAGGAAGAGGAGAAGGAGGAGGAGGAGGAGGATAACGAGGAGGAGGGGGATGGCTGGGAAACGGCAGCAGTGGTTTATGACACAGACTAGCCAACTTGCGCAGCCGCTGCTGGAAATCAGAGAGAAACACAACACATCAACACAAACACATCGTTTTGAGGTCCCGCCAAAAATCACAGCGCTTTCAGCTGCCAGGAGGGAGAGGCAGAGTACGGGAGGAACCCTTCTGTGGTTGATTGCCACGGGACCCCCTATGTATCGGAATGCCACGGGAATCCGGATGTTGTCGGGTACAAAACGTTCCCCGTGTGGCGGAATACAAAAGGATTTTTTTTTGTGGCGGAATAGGATTCTCTTTGTGGCGGAATACTACTGTCATAGTTGTTCCGGTGGATTACGCGAGGAATCTTTCTGTTGCTGAATATAAGAGAAATGTGTTATGCGGTTGATTGTCAAGGGATTCCTTACGTGGCGGAATGCAACGGGACTCTGTGTGTGGTCGAATACAAAAAAAGCTCCTTTTGTTACGGGATACAGCAGGACCCCCTTTGTGGCAGAAAACCTCTGGACTCTTTTGGTGGCGGAATGCAAAAGGACTCCCTTGGTGGCAGAATGTTGGTGGAAATTTACGCGGTTGATCCGTAAGGGCTTCGCCCCCTGCCGCCGGCCCCCTCTCTCGGAGAATGGGCCATGGAAGAGCGAAGTCATGAGGCTTTGGTTTTGCCGTGTAGCAGTGTCGGGACCTATTTGTTTTTCGACCCTGATCCTGACGATCTGCGTGAGGGGTGCCGCCGAATTTCAGACATGTGGCAAATCCCTTCTGTTTTTGCACCCTGACCCTACGGATCTGCGTGAAGGGTGCCACCGAATTTCAGAAATGTTTCAAATCCCATATGTTTTTGGACCCCGACCCCGCCGATCTGCGTGAGGGGTGCCACCGAATTTCAGAAATGTGGCAAATCCTTTGTGTTTTTGGACCCTGACCCTGCGTCAGGGGTGCCATCGAATTTCAAACATGCGGAAAATCCCTTGTGTTTTTGGACCCTGACTGACCCCGCCGATCTGCGTGAGGGATTTCAGAAATGTAGCAACTTCCCAGTGTTTTTGACGCTGACCCCGCCGATCTGCGTGAGGGGTGCCAGGAAGTTTAAGACATGTGGCAAATCCTTTTTGTTTTTGGACCCTGACCCCGCCGATCTGCGTGAGGGGTGCCACCGAATTCAAAACATGCGGCAAATCCCATATGTTTTTGCACCCTGACCCTACGGATCTGCGTGAGGGGTGCCACCGAATTTTAGAAATGTGGCAATTCCCTTGTGTTTTTGGACCCTGACCCCGCCGATCTGCATGAGGGGTGCCACCGAATTTCGGAAATGTAGCAAATCCAGTCTGTTTTTGGACCCTGACCCCGCCGATCTGCGTGAGGGGTGCCAGGAAATTTCAGAAATGTTGCAAATCCCTTGAGTTTTTGGACCCTGCCCCCGCTGATCTGCGTGAGGGGTGCCACCAGATTTCAGAAATGCTGCAAATTCCAAGTGTTTTTGGACCCTGACCATGCCGATCTGCGTGAGGGGTGACAATTTCTGCCTTCCCAGGAATTCAGAAAACCATTTCGGGGGGTGCTAACCAGGGCGGTTTTCGGCTCCCCCCCTCGCGCGGACAGTAACAATTTACAGTAGGAAGCAGAAAACAGTACTTTAACAATGGAAACTGGAAACTGGAACTGGCGCAGGGAGCAGCAAGCTTAACCCTCGCAGCCTGATGGCCCCGCAAGGGGGCCGGCGGATTACCAAGGGTTTGTCTATGCGGCGGAATGCAAATGGCATGTTTCTAGCCAGGTACAAAAGGATTCCCCTTGTGGCAGGATGCAAAAACAATTTCTTGTGGTGGCGGGATAAAAAATGGCAATCCTTCTGTGGCGGAGAACAACAGGATTCTTCGAAAGGAGGAGGGGGAGGAGAAGGAAAAGGAAAAGGAGGAGGAAGAGGAAAACGAGGAGGAGGAGGAGAACGGTTGGGAGCTGCTAGTATTTGGAAGCGTTGTGCTCTTTTGGTCCTTTGGTTGTTCAGATAGTCTTGATTCTACAGGCTTACGCCACATCCGCCGAGCCCTTCTGTGAGTGTTGCGAGGCCAGGAGTTTTTGGCCAGCGGCGTCTTGTGTGAGGGTGCGGTGTCGCGCGCGGGTGGTGGCAGATACGTAGTGGGTCCAAATGTTTGCGTGATGCCTGTGGTCTGGGGCGTGTTTTGCGAGCGCCTTGCGCGCTGTGCACCCGGGTGCGGGGCGTCCTTCTGGGAGGTCGGCCTTTCGACCCGCAACCAAGTGGAGGACCACCGGAAGACGAAATGAGCAAGAGTAGTGTGCGGAAGCTGTGATCAGCGAGGCATCACCGCGAAAGATGTGGCAGATGAGTCGAAACGGGTGAAGAGGCCGTTGACGTTCGCAGCGCGCACGAAACAGTTCGCGCGGCAGCAGCACATTAGCGCCGAGCAAGATAGTGAGCACGTCGCGAGGAAGAGCAAGGCTGTAAGCGCGGAGTGCGTTGCAGTTGGCCTGACGGCTCGCAATACGGAAGCGTCTGGGGGTCT
>CAUYUJ010007245.1:0-22500 GCA_963575745.1 Prorocentrum cordatum | reverse complement strand
CAAAGCATGCGCATCGTCGCTTGCACCACACGTCTTTTGCACCAGATCGCTGGATCGGCATAGCTTGCACTACGTAGCTTGCACATCCAGAGTGCAAGAGCCCACTGTGGGAGGGCCACGCTGGCAAGGACATCGTTTTTCGGCCGAGACCCGCCAAGGCGGCGGCGGATGCAGCCGGGGAGCTCTACGCGTACGGTAAAGGCAACGTGCTTTTCAAGCCGACGAAAGCCCGCGAGTATACGTTCAGGCCTACGGCCGAGGAGGCGATGTCCTATTTTGTTGGTGAAGGCGCGGTCGAGAACGGTTATAAGGAGGACGGCGGCTTCGCGATCAACGGTGGCAAGGGCTGGGCGGATTGCGTGTACAGCAACCACATGATCGAACCTATCGGTGGTATTGCCATTGCCATGGGCACCTACGACTTCACCTGCGCCACCACCGGGGACGTGAGCACTGTCGAGTACACCTTTGGCTACAAGCGCTGCGACGATGGGAAGGTACGCATTTTCCTGCACCATTCGTCTGTGCCGTTCAGCGCTGCACCGGCACCAGTCACCGAGGAGGAAGTCATCGCTGTGCAAACAGCGTGGGCTGGCGCCATAAAAAATATCTCGAAGGTTTACAAAGACAAAGGCGACTATGTTCAGGCAGCTGCCGAGGCAGCTGGGGAGCTCTACGCGTACGGCAAAGGTAACGTGCTCTTCAAGCCGACGAAAGCTCGCGAGTACCCGTTCAGGCCCACGGCCGAGGAGGCGATGTCCTACTTTGTGGGCAACAACGCGGTCGAGAACGGTTATGAGGAGGACGGTGGTTTTGCGATCAACGGTGGCAAGGGCTTTTCAGATTGCGTGTACAAGAATCACCAGATCGAACTCAAGGGGGGCATTGGCATTGCCATGGGAACCTACGACTTCACCTGTGCCACCACAGGGGACGTGTCGACTGTCGAGTACACCTTCGGTTACAAGCGCTGCGACGATGGGAAGGTACGCATTTTCCTGCATCACTCGTCCGTGCCTTACTCGGCTTGAAGCTCGGAAGCTGTGGGCAGTCGAAGGGCTAGAAGACCGTAAACCGCTGGGTGAGAAAACGGCCCCGTTTTGGCCCCTCATGAGCAACTTGCTGTTCACCATCCTGGGGGGCGCCTTGTTCGAAACATTGTGTGAGCATCAAATGCATCTGTGTGAGCATCACCAACGATCAGCTTGTGTCGAATTGTGTGAGCAATCGTATTCGGTATTTGTTAACACACTTGCACCGCAGCTGTCGTTGATTGCTGGCATGGCATCCCTTCATGATGGCACGTTCTTCTTCTATCGTGCAGACCCCAGCTCCTCTTATCCCCTCCTCTCCTCCCCCTCCCTCTCTCTTTCTCGCCGTCTCCATGGCCATAAGCAGCGTGCAAGTGCCAGCTTGTAAATTTATTAATGCTTGCGGGCGTGCCAATGGGCATGCCTCGTTCAGCCTATGCTTTTCCTGTCGGGTACACGGCTGGCAAGCAGACCCTCGGTGTCGAGAGCTACGGCTTCCAACTTCCTCATGAAAATTACTCCAGGCGATAGGTTTTGGTGAGGGGTCCTTAGCGTGGATCCCTCTGGAGAAGGGATCATGCATAAAACAGGCGCCCCCTGAAAGGACTTCTGAGTAAGGATGCCCTGTCTCATGCAGGATCCCTTGGTAAATATACCTCTGGTAAGGATTCCCTTGAAATTACGTTTTCAGTAAACGTTCCCCAGCAAGGATCCTTTCAGTAAGGGTTCCCTCAGTAAGGGTTTCTTTAGTAGGGCTACCTTAATTTCTTGGTAAGGTTACTTGTTATAAGCGATCTTGAAATAACGCGCCCGCTATACGGGAGTCTACTAAGGATTACTCCGTACTGACGCCATAAGTGTGGGGGGATCCTTAATACATATTCCTTTGGTGAGGAAACCCGAGTACGGTCCTATTTCGTAAGGAGCCCTTAGCAAGGATCCTTGTGCTCCGGAGCCCTTAGGAAGGTTGCTTGCAGTACGGATTCCCTCCGTAAGGATCCTTGTAGGAAGGATGCCTCGGTAAAGGTGCTTTCTGTAAGCTTCCCGGAAATGATGCCTTATTGAGCGTTCTGATGCTTGAAGTATGGTATCCATCCTAAGGATTTTCTTTTGAAGCGTTCGTCAGTGAAGGCCCGTTCAAGGACCAACCTTTCTTGTGAGGGTCTGACGGCCTGCGCCTCCGACCCCGCAGGCGGGACCTCCCCGGGGATCCCCGCTGGGAACCCGCCTGGACCCCCGGGGGGGCGGTATTTCTATCAAGGATGAAGGCGGGCTTCTCCCTCTACAGGAGGAATATGCAGAAATGGTCCACGCCTGGTACGCCAGATGCGCCACGTGCTCCGAGTGCGCCAGGTTGTGCCGCACACTCCAGCCGCGCCAGGTGCGCCGCGTTCGGGGCACGTGCAGAGTGTGTCAGGTGCTCTGGCGCACGCGACAGCACACATCGGGAAACATGTCGGCCCCCGCCATCCTTGTCGAACACCGATGCCCACCATTTAGTCTGGTGGGCCTGCGCACAGCAGGCCATGCACCACCACCTCCGCCGTCCCTGTCAAAAACCACTTGACAGTGATCGCGGATGGCCGTGCATGATCCAGATTTAGCCGCGAGGTGCATGTTGTATTGTTTGTTGGTCAGATGGTTCTACGCGGGCCGAACTTCCGTACAATGGCCATAGGTCCGTCCAAACGGCGCTCTCGCTTCGGCGCTGGCAACACACCGCTAGCGTCACTTGCACGTCGTGGCCAGTTTAACAGCGAATCGTGAGGATGTCTCGGCAGAAACCGGTTGTTTTGGTTCAGACGGGGGGCTGGACGACATGGGCGAATCAAACACACATTTGACGAAAGTCAAACTCCAAGCGGGGGTGTCCTGGCAGATTGGGCCAGTTTGATTGCCGCCAGTTTCCGTCGAACGCGTGTGGAGCAAGGGTCCGACGGTGATAACGGATCATTATGCAGGCAGTTGCGCGTCTCGTGGAGTGTGTTGCGGTATGTTGTCCCATCCCCTGCGTCTCGAATTCTTGTTATCCGTGTCGCGCCTCCGTCTATTCATTCCCTCCTCCTCCTCCGCCTCCTCCTCCTCCTCCTTCCCCTTTTTTCCTTCATTCTCCGTATCACAATCAGAATCATCAAATATGTGACACGCGTATCAGTTGGGCAGCACACGGGGGTGCCGCCAGGGGATCGGTCACTTACCGGTTCGTGCCCAGATTGTGGGGATGTCTCCAGCGATTCGCTTGTTTCGCGGATGTAGGCGCGTCTTTCTCAGGGCCGCGTGGTGTTCGCGATGTCGCAATAAGCGCTGTTGGGCGCAGAATGGGGAGCGACCACGGTGTAGGACACTTGCCCGTTGGCGCCCAGCATTCGGGGATATCTCACGCGAGACGCTGGCTTTTTGAGGTGGGCGTGTTTTTCTTTCAGGGCCGCCACGAAGAAAGCGAACACTTGGATCAGTCCCAGCAGTCGCCGCGGTACTGGGGTGACCGTCGGATCGAAGATTTCGTTGTCGATGTTTTTTTGTCAAGTGCCGTTCAATCCTTTAGGGCAGCCCAGCGTTGTCAAACTTTGCGCGGCGGTTGCATGACGACGGTGGGCACACCGTAGAACCCTTCATGACAGCTCATCGTTGTCAAGATGTTCGTGGCGGTTGTAAGACGAGCGCGGGCACGTTTGTCGCGCGCATTTGGGTGTTCACATTCGTTATAATGCTCGCATGTGGTTGGCCAGACGTATGACTTGTGTAGGTCTTGGACAAATCTTTGTTTAACCTTGGCGAGGTCGTGGGTGAGCCTTCACTGGGCTCTGGGTAGGCCATGTATCAGCTCTTGAAAGGCCGCCTGGTAGGCCTGAGGTAGGCATTGGACAGGACGTCGGGGGGCAGACCTGGGGGTTCGGGGGCAGGCATTGGGCAGTTGGCGTTGGGTTTGCTCCAGGTGGGCCTTGGGCGCTCTAGGTCGCCTAGGCCTTGGGTAGGCGTAGAATGCGTGAGGGTCGTGCCGAAATCGGGCCCATTGAGCCGTCTTGAGAGGTAGCTCTGTTGCATGTCTTGCTTGGCCGATCGGCGCGGGCCCCCGCCGCCCCCCCTTTCCAAAGACCAGATCCTGGCTGCTTTCAGCGGCTGCTTCAAGCGGGTGGACTAAGCACTGGGGCCCGCCCCCCCCCCGGTGGACACACGAGCTGCTGCTGTGCGTGTGTGCGTTGTTTTCTCGAGGCGCCCCTCTGGAAATGGACACAAAAAAGGGTATGTAGCCAGCTGAAGTGGGATCCTGCGGAATCCTTTTTAGACCTGCGGCCAGCTGTATTTTTCATTGTTGCACGCCGAGTGGAACACATCCACTGCGTCGACAGCGAATCTACTTTGTCGCGTTGCATGCCGAGTGGAACTCGTCCACCGCGCCCGCAACAGCTCCTTTGCCGCGTGGAATGTGACTCCATTGGTCCGCCAAAACGGGGTGGAAAGGAGAAGGAGTAAAGGGCTTGCTGAGAGGAGAATGCAGGATTAAGGTCGATTGGGGCTCATAGCATGCATCCGCGGGGACAAAGAGGGAGGGTACGATCTGCTGATTCATCGTGATTGATACAAGTCTTCCTGCGCTCTGGTGCTGCGAACCCTAGACCGTCGCCACCTCTTGCTGGAACCGAAGCGCGCGCGCGCAGCACGCGCGTGATTTTAGTTCTTCGTAAATCGGAGACCCACGCCTGGGATGCCCCAGGGCTGCAGCACACCAAGTGTCACCCAGAATCACCTAGGGCCACCTTCCCCTCCCGGGGTCTCCCCTGAGCCTCCCCGGAGCTTCCGCGGAGTCCCTCCGGGCCCCCTCAGAGTTTGTTCCAAGGGAGTCCAAGACGGCCCACGGCGCCCCAAGACGGCTCCAAGAGGATCCCCAAGACGGCTTCAAGAGGCGAGGATCGTACCATTCTTTCAGGAAGCCGTATATTTTTAGCATATTCGTTGTTTGGTCTTACCAGCGCCCAAGACGTCCCAAGAGGCCCTGGAGATCGCCCCAAGATGGCCTAAGAGGCGGGACTGAGGACTGGCGACGACGACGACGACGACGAAGACGACGACAGCGTCTCACACACGGGGTCGGCTGATTTTCGCGGCTTGCGGTTAAATCTCTCAGTTTCGCCCGTTGTCAAGATTTTATGAGTGGCGGGTAACCGATTTGATCGATGCGTTGTTCTAATTTTGAGAGGTGGTTTCATTTGAAGACTTGTCTGTTATCGTTGTGGTTTCTTGTATTATCGGTTCCACAAGAGTGTGCCGGGAGCGATACGCTTGGGCACCCCAGAGAGGGAGGGAGGGCGTCAGAAGGTCGGACATTTGCCCGTTGGCGCCCAGATTTGTGGGGACGTCCCCTGCGAACAGGTGGCTCTTGGAAGTTGGACATGTGTTTTCAGGCCGTGGCAATCGCGGTCTGGCAGTCATCTCGCTTGGGCGCCACAGGGGGGAGGTGTCAAGGGGTACAGCACGGGTGCGTTCGCACCCAGATTGATTGCAAAAAAACCTTCGTTTTGCAATCCTTCGTTTTTGTTGCAATCCTTCGTTTTGCAGTCCCTCGTTTTTTGCAATCCTTCGCACCCAGATTGTGGGGATATGTCAGCTGAGATGTCTGTTCTGGGGGTATCGGCGCGTCTCTGTTTAGGGCCGTGCAGTCGCCGCGACGACGTGGCAGAGAGATACGACGTGGGCACTACAAGAGCCAGCCGCCAGGGGGGCAGGACTCCTGCGCGTGAGTGCCCAGATAGTGGGGACAGATCACTCGACGCGCTGGATGCTGAGAGGTACCCCTCGGTCGTTGAAAGTAGGTGTTTTTGGATTCCCAGATTCCAATCTACTTTCAGCGCCTTCCTACTTCAAGAGTCGAGTGGTTTTCCCTCTTCCCTCCTCTTCAGGAGGCGGGGCGGAAACCCGATCTATTTCCAACGCCTTCCTACTTCATGTTTCTACCCACTTCTTCCGACCGATGGGTAAGCGGGTCTCTGTTCAGGGCTGCGTGATAACTGCGATTGTGATGGCGGGTAAGACGCCCGTTGGCGCCCAGCTTGTGGGGAGGCCTCGAGCAGCACTCTGGCTTCTCTGTTTCGACTGTGTTGATGATTGTTCAGGGTGGCCCGGTCGCCGTGTGATGCAGGAGGCGTGGCGTCTGGGGATCGCAAGGGGGGGAGGGGGGAGGAGGAGGAGGAGGAGGAGGAGGAGGAGGAGGAGGAGGAGGAGGAGGAGGAGGAGGAGGAGGAGGAGGAGGAGGAGGAGGGAGGAGGAGGAGGAGGAGGAGGAGGAGGAGGAGGAGGGAGGAGGGAGGAGGGAGGAGGAGGGAGGAGGAGGGAGGAGGAGGGAGGAGGAGGAGGAGGGAGGAGGAGGAGGAGGAGGAGGAGGAGGGAGGAGGAGGAGGAGGAGGAGGAGGAGGAGGAGGAGGAGGAGGGAGGAGGAGGAGGAGGAGGAGGAGGAGGAGGAGGAGGAGGAGAGGAGGAGGAGGAGGAGGAGGAGGAGAGGAGGAGGAGGAGGAGGAGGAGGAGGAGGAGGAGGAGGAGGAGGAGGAGGAGGTGGAGGAGGAGGAGGAGGAGGAGGAGGAGGAGGAGGAGGAGGAGGAGGTGGAGGAGGAGGAGGAGGAGGAGGAGGGAGGAGGAGGAGGGGGCGCTAGGGGGTGCATCACGGGCGCTGTCGCGTTCATGTTGCGAGGATGTTTCGGCCCACGCAGTCTCTTAAATACCCCCTCTCGCTCCGACGCTCGTAGACAAGGAATATCAAGGACACCTGTGCGTTATTTGGTCAATGAAAAGTAGCGCGGGCGATGGGGATCCGGAGAAGGAGGAGCAGGAGAAGGAGGAGGAGGAGGATGTCACCGTTGCGTGCATGGTGATCTCTCGTGTCGAAGCACGTTTCCGACCCTCGCCTGCGCAGCATAAGGGCTCTACCTCCGCGGACATTTGGCCCGTGCAGTCCATGCCCGTCTGAGTCTCTTCCTCCTCCCTCTCCTCCTCCTCCTCCTCCTCCTCCTCCTCCTCCTCCTCCTCCTCCTCCTCCTCCTCCTCCTCCTCCTCCTCCTCCTCCTCCTCCTCCTCCTCCTCCCCCCTCCCCCCCTTGCGATCCCCAGACGCCACGCCTCCTGCATCCTCTTCCCTCTTACTCCTCTTTGCTTCCACAGATTGTTTCTGATGCCGCGCAGATTTGGCTGGCCACTTGGGCTTCGGGGCGCGCTGCAGTCAACGGCGTTTCGTCCGCCGGGCCTCGTCTGCGGCGGCTTGGCGTCTGCTGCGTCCCCGGGCGCAGCTCTCGCTGCTCCCGTTGGCAGTGTGCGGCAGCCGCGCGGGGGCGCGCTGCAGCGCGCCCCTTTCCCTCCCCCTCCTCGCGCCCTTCCTTTCTGCCTCGTTCCCCTCCGCTTTCTGTCGGCGGATGCGCGTGGGATGGCGCCCCCTCTTTCCCTCCCCCCGCCTCCGCCGCGGCGGCGCCGACAGCGCTCCGAGCCCAGTCTGGAGGTGTCCGAGCCAGGCTTCGGCGGCCGACTGGGGCGGGGGGCCTGGCGCTGCGCCCTTGCCTTGCGGGGGGGTGCAGTTTGCTGCTCCTCTTCCTGGTTCGCCCGTTCCCTCGCCTCCCTCCTCGCCAACTTTGCCTTGCCTTTCGACATCGCTGGACGCGCGCGCTGCCATCTGCTCTGGCGCCAAGGTTGCGAGGAACTCGCGAGCGACGGCGCCGAGACGTTTGGCTGCGCGGGCGCGTTGGTTGGTCGCCTTGGGCTTTGCCACCGTCGCTGTCGAGCGACAACATACATTTGCAATGTGCACTGCTTCTCCTTCAAACCTCGCGCCCGCGTTCCGAGGACGTCTCAAGTAATGCCGTTGTGTTTGATGATTGGGTGATTGGTTGGTTCGGTCGGCGCGGCTCTCGCCCGAGTGCGCGGCGGCGGGGGCCGGTTCCCCGAGCGGGCGCGCGACGTGAGGTTCCCTGGGCCTACTGAGGCACGAAACTGTTTGCCAGCGTTTGCCTGGCGCTGCGCAAAGATCAGCCGCCGCGCAGGTCGCGCAGTTCCTGCCGCCTGGGCGGCGCAGGCGGCCGCGCGGCGCGCGCGCATCGCCCGCGGCCCGCGCGCCTCGCGCTGCCCGCGCGGCCTTGCCCCGCCATCCGCAGGGGGCGCCCGTGCGCTCCGCGCGGCCGGCGCGGCCTCGTTGGTCCGACGCGGCCCCCCGCCCCCGCGCCCCGTGCGGAGCCCGCGGCCCGCGTGGATTTTGCGGCCCCGGCGTCTCCCGCGGCCTGTGCGGCAGAGGCAGCTCCCGCGCCCCGCGCGCGCCGCGCGCCACGCGCAGGCGTCGCCCCCGCCGCCGCGCCCCGAGCTCCTGCGACAAGGGCGCTAGCTACCTGTGCGCGGGAAAGGGTCTGACTCGTGCAGTCTGCTCCCTTTCCGAGTATATTCCTCCTCTTCTTCTCTTGCGTTTTCCAGTTTGTTGTTCGGGTCCTCCTTTCCCCCGTGCGCTCTCTGCTGTTTTTCCGCTTCATCGGTGCCGCGCGGATTTGGCGGGTCGTTTGTGGTAGTCGGGGCGCGCTGCAGTTAGCGGCGGTTCGTTCTCTAGGCTTCGCGTTCGGCGGGTTGGTCCGCGCTGCGCCTCGGGCGCGCCGGGCGCCCGCCCACTTCGCGACGCGCTGCAGCCGCGCGGCGGTGCGTTGCAGCGCGTTCGTTCCTCTCCTTCTCTTCCCTCTTGCGAGCCATTCTTTCTTGCCCTGGCCCCCCGCCCCACTTCGCCGTCGGGGCCCCTTTGACCGGGGGTCGGCAGACCGGGGGCTGGGGCCTTGCATTTTGCCGCTGCTTCGGGCGCGCCAGCCCTGGCTCTCAATGGCCCTGTCACGCGCCCAGCCCAGATGTTCAACGTGACTTCCACGCCGTGCCCAATAACCCACAGGGGCGGTTCGTGGCCGGACGAACCCGCACGTGCAAGAAGCAAAAACTGCAATGCAGAAAATAAATCGGCACTGCAGATTTTCGGATGTCCCGCAAAAATGCTGCAGGAGGGCAAACTGCAGTGCGGAAAAATCTGCATCGGAAAGGTCCCGCGGCGGCAGCGCGGTTTGCCTGGCCCTGGCGTGGCTCGCTGCGCGCGGCTTGCGAGAAGCTCGCTTGCCTCGCAACGTGGCAGGCCTGCTCCTTTCCGGAGGCCTTACAGTCGGGGCGCTGAAGAAGGAACCCTTCTCGTTGGCGAGGGGTTCGGTGTTCCTTGATTGTTTTACAGTTTGCGTTGGGTTTTCCATGGGAAATCGAAGTTCAACTTATGGGAAAGAGGGGCCTCGTTCCTTATTTCGGGTTCCTTGGGTCAACGCCCCGACTGTAGTAAAAGGCACAAAAAGAAAGTTCGCCCCGGGCCTGCCAGCCCCAGGCCTGCGTTCCCACGAGACGCCGTCTGCTTGCGGGCGGGCGCTGGACGGCGTTCCGCCTTTCCCTCCTCGCTCCTTCCAATGCAGGCCCCGGCGGCCGACGGGGGCGGGGGGGGCCGCGCGTGTCGCGCGGGGGGGTGCTCGTCATTTTCCGGATGCTCCCCGCCCGCGCCCCCCCCTTTTGCGTCGGCCCTGCCATTGGCGCCCCCCCCGCCCCCCCGGTGTCGCGGCGCCCGCGGTGCGAGGCAGTCTCGAGCGGCAGCGCCGCGACGCTTGGCCGTCCGATTGCGCGTTGGCTGTTTGCGCGTTCGGTTGCGTGGCGGGTGCGTCGGTTGATCGGGCCTCGCTTGTCCCCCCGGTCTGTTCCCCGCGCCGCCCTCTTCAGGGCCGCGGCCGCCGCCGTCGCAGTCGCGCCCCCTTTCTGCTCGGCGCGGCCGCTTTCGGCGCCGCAGGATGCGCGCCCCCCCCCCGGCCGCGCGATTCGCGTCGTTTGTTTGACGCATCCGCATCCCCCCCCCCCCCCTCGACGCCCTGGCGCGCGCGTCGCGCGCGCGGCGGGTCCGCTGACGCCGCGGCGCTCTGACAGCCAGGCTCGTTCGCGAGCAAACCCGATGGCGCTCCGACCCAGCCAAGCCCGACGTAGACTCACTCACGCAGTTCTCGCGCACGATTATGCAGGCTCGCTCTCTCCCACAGTCAACGCGGATGGACCGATTGTGCCTCGATGCGCTCATGCGCGGCATTCGGCCCGCCGACATGTAGCAGGCGTAGCAGAGCGGTTCCCTGAGGAGGTGGTGCGCTTGGGAATGGCCGTTTGGTAGAACGCACCCTCATGTTTCGACGGGCGCGCGGACGCGTGGCTCTTGGGCGCCCCTGGGAACAACCGCCAGGGGGTCGGACGCGCGTCCGTTCGCGATCTCGTAGTGGGGACGTCCCAGGCCGCTTGCTCGTTCGGCAAGACGTGCAGCTCTTTGTTCAAAGCCGCGTGGCCAGCGCCGCATAGCAAGGGCGCCGCTTGGAGGCCATTTCTTTATTGCTTGGGGCATGACGGGCGTCATGGCCCCCGCTCCCCCCCCCCCAATGACGTAACGCTCCCCCCTCGCCCCCCCCGCCTCGGGGCACCGCCTGGGGCGCCCCGAGGCGGAGCCGCCGGGGGGCAGCGCGCGTGCCCCTTCGCGCCCGGAGCGCGCGCGGCACGCGCTCTTCTCCGCTCGGGGCCGCGCGGCCGCCGCGACGGCGCAGGCGCGGCACCTGGCCAACCTAAGACGACGCGAAGATCGGGATCAACTCGGATCGGGATAACTCGAAATCTCTGAGAATCGGCGGGTTTGGAGGACGTATTGGGCGCCGCGGCCGCTCCAGAGCGTCCCGGAACGCTCTGAGAGCGCTCCGGAACGCTCTGGAGCGATCTATCCCGATCCTGGCCCTGTTTTACAACCCGAGAGGGGCCGTGCCCGCTCGCGCCCGCAGCGCGGCGGGCGCCTCAGCCAGTTCGCGCGCCGCTCGGGCCAGATCCTGTTGTTCGTTGACCTAGGGGATCCTGTTGTTCGTTGACCTAGGTGGTCGAAAAGTGGCAATAAACAGAGGGATCCTGTTGTTCGTTGACCCAGGTGGAGCGAGAAGTGGCGATAAACAGAAGAGCTCGGAGGTCCGCGCGGATGTGTATCGGACCGGCGCTGGGCCCCCCCCCCGGGCGGAGCGCGCCGGGGGCGGCGCCGGAGGCGCCGCCAGGGGGGTCCAGCGCCGATCCGAGAAATCCGCGCGGACCTCCGTGTTTGTGTTCTTATCGAGAAATCCGCGCGGACCTCCGAGAAATCCGCGCGGACCTCCGCGCGGACCTCCGAGAAATCCACCGATCCGAGAAATCCAGCGCCGATCCGAGAAATCCGTTCTTGTGTTTGTGTCACTTATCGTTCCGCTATGACCAACCGCAGGACCGCCGCGACGCAGCAGGCGCGGCGCCGGATCACCCCGAGGACGGAACGCCAGGATGTACGATGTCCGCCCTGTCGCGCGGATGCCGCGGGGGCGCGTTCGGCGGCTCGTTCGCCTCGCGGATGGGGGTCGCCTCTTGCGGGGGGCGCGTGGTCGCCACGATGCGTCGGGCGTTGCAGGCGGACTCTTTAGCGACGAAGTGCCAACGCGGGGGGCACTGGCCCGCTCGTGCCAAAAAACAGCCTGCCCCTCCTTGCTCGGACTCAGTTTGACGCGGGCTGAGCTTAAGCATGCCCAGGCTTGCGCTCACAAAACGTTCACACGCTGTTCATTCAACTTCAGATTTACCCATCTTCATGTTCCCCGCATTGAGCCCGCGCCCATTCAGTCCCATTGATACCCAAATTCATGCATGCACCGACTTGCTACCCATGCTTGCACGCAGCCGCGTTCAGGCTTATTCGCGCTCAGACCCGCCTACACTCAGATTCGCGGGCACCCTAGTGGGGGAGGCGCCATGGGGTGTTATATTTGCCCATTTCCAGCTTTTACTGTGGGGACGCATCAAGAGAAACATTGGTTCTGGCACCCATGGGCCCTTTTTTTATTTTGGAATCCTATGATCATCGCGGTGCAACAGACGTGCCACCTGGGCACCCCAAACGGCAGCCGCTAGAGAATGCTCAGTCGCCACAGGCTAATACGCTCCCACTCCAACACTCGCAGCGGGACGTGCCCAGAAAATTTGTGCACGCGTGGGGGTCTGGTTGGTCGGTTGGTCGGTTGATTGGTCGGGTCGGCTGTGCACTCCCCGGGTTGCTCGATTAGTCGGCGCGTGGCCGAGTTGCAACGGGGGGTGGTTTCCAGCGGGACCCTGCGGCCCCCGCATTTTATGAGGCCCATGCAGGTGATATGGGCGATCTGAATCGCGCGGCCCTTGCGGCTTGCGGAGTTCATCGGGCCCCTGTGGAATATTCCGTTTCCGCCCGCCGAACAACTCGCCGTCCGCGCCCAGGTGTCGCTTGCGTCGTTACGCGCCTTACGCTTTGCAGAAGCCGCGGCGACAAGGCCGTCACCAGCACGCGAGCAACGATTGTTTCGGTTTCCGGCCAGCCGGCGCCATGCGATATATTCCCACAGCGACGTTGTATTTTTTTCTTCAGGGTTCCTGCGATTGTACGGAAGTCCAGCCAGAATCGTAGCCCTATCAAAAACAATACAAAGTGCTCGCGGGCCTCAAGAACACGACTCGAGATTCTGCCCCAAAGTGTACTTGGCTTTTTTTGGCGGGGATGTTTGTGGGGGGGCCGCATCGGGTTGGCCGTGCATTTTCCACATGTGGAAGCAGAGTGCGCTTTTTGGGGACAGGGATGGCGGGGGGCGGGTAGGCATGGTGTCGGCATGGTTTCGGGTTGGCCCCCGGTCACCTGGGGGCCTGGGGGGGGGTATACTAATAAGGAACAATGAGAAACCCCTCCCCGAAGAGGAAGAAGAGGGGTGGAAAAGGAAGTGCCCTAGACCACCTACGCCCAAAGGGGTGGTGGGATTAGAAGGCGAGTAACAGCCGACATGCGAACCTACGTGTAACCCAGACGCCAAACGTGCGTTGATGTACAACAGGCCTGTCAACCATACACCATCGATAGTAGGACATACGTCATCGGCAAGCCATCGCAGCTCGCCAGCCAATCCTCAGACCCTCCCTCCTCCCAGCGGTGCTGCTACTGCTCATGCTCTTCCCGGCCATCGCCGCCCAGGGCCGGATCCAAACGCTGTGTCGCTGGACTTCGGCTGCGCTTTGTTTTGTCGCTCTGGCGGGGAGGTACAGGGGCGCGGGCAGAGCAAAACGAAGAACAAGACGAACCCAACGCGAAAAACGACGTTTAGGTCCAGCCCTGTCGCCGTTTAGGAGGAGGAGGAGGAGGAGGAGGAGGAGGAGGAGGAGGAGGAGGACGAGGAGGAGGACGAGGAGGAGGAGGAGGAGGAGGAGGACGGGGAGGCGGAGGAGGAGAAGGACGAGGAGGAGGAGGACGGGGAGGCAGAGGAGGAGGAGGAGGAGGAGGTCCAGCTCCGTCGCCGTCGTCCTCCCCTTCGTCCACGCCATCCCCCCCCCCCGTCGCCGGGGCGTTCTGCGCGCCGAGTGCTGCGTGCGGCCGGCCAGGCAACGTGTCCCCGTACTGCAAGGCGCTGTCGCTGGAGGCGTCCATGAAGTTGGTGGGCCTCTTCGAGGTCTCGGACATGGCCTCTCATGCATTACAGTCGGGGCCCTGAAGAAGGAACACTTTTCGTTGGGGAGGGGCTCCGCGTTCCTTAAATGTTTCGCAACTTGCCTCAGGTTTTCCTTATACTTTCGATCGGAAATCGAAGTTTAACTTATGGAAAAAAGGGGCCTCGTTCCTTATTTTGGGTTCCTTAGGTCAAGGCTAAGGCCCCGACTGTATGCCTGGCTCCATTCGCCTTGTGGACGACGAACTACGGATCTGCACGCACGAAATGGGCACGGAGAGAATGGGTAGAATGCCCAACAGCAGCTCCTGTTCATTCTGAATCGGGTTCGCTGTCCACGACGCCGCGGCCTGTGTCCATTCGAGACAGAAGGCCGCCTGCCCAACAGCGGCCGCTGTTGGTTTGGGGCAACATTTGTTGTTGGGCATTGTACCCATTTTCGTACCCATTCCGGGCGTCCAAAATGGAAAGGAAGCGTGTTGCCGAATAGTCTCCAGATGCCAAACAATGCTTTAAGCATGTTTCCACCATGTAATCACATGTTTTCAGCAAGAGAATAACATGTTTCAAACATGTTAAACGCAAGTTCAATTCAATGATCGGATTGTTAGGGTTTCCATTGTCATGGCGTCCGCAACACTTGCCTCAACTTCCCCCGCCCCCTCCTACCTTCGTTTTCTCCCTGCCTCCCTTCGTTTCCTCCATGCTGGCCTCCCTGAGCAGGGTGCAGAGGCGGAATGGACCGAGGAGCGGGTCCTGGCGTGTCCTCGCGAAGCCGGGGCTCGAAGGCTCAGTGCGCTGCCGCTGGTCGGGGCATCACGTTGGCGGCCCTGCGTGTTCTCGGACGTTCCCGCCTCGCCCCGTCGTGCTGCGCGACCGCTGGCGCCCCGCGCTGGCCCACACAACAAAAAAAAAAAAAAAAAAAAAAAAAAAAAAAAACGTCGGGCTCCCTTCTTGGTTGCGAGATGGCGTTCACGAGGGTTTCAGCGACTTGCGTTCCGTGCCCTGCTCTCAGTTCCGCATGGGCGCCCAGTCCCTTCACGGCGGGGGTCCCGCCTCGTCGTCGTGCGTGATTCGAAATGCCTGCTCACCCACGCGCACGCACATGTTTGCAGTTTCAGTGCCGTGGGTTGCCCAAATGTGGTTCGAATGCGTGTCAGCTCCCGTTTGCGCCTGCATGTGTCCACGTGTGTGTACGCAGTTAGGATTTATTTGCGCACCTGGAGTTCTGCGTCTGCAGACATCGGCATGCGATATTACGATTCGTGCGCTTGGGTGAACCACATACGAAAACAAGTTGTATACATAAAGTCGGATCGAGATATAAGATCGAGGTCGGTTCAGGGAGGTGACCCTAGTATTCTTCGTGTTTGTTAGATACTATTGTGCATCCTGGGGGGGTATCCTTGGGTGTTCTGTTTGTCTTGGCCGAGGGAGGGTCTTATTGTATCGAGGGATGTTATTACGCATCATATACAAACACAACTTTCTGTGCATACGTATATATATATATATATATATATATATATACATGTACACACTCACGCATATACACATGCGCACACACATGTATATACACACATCATACACATATACATCAGCCATACATGCATACACCTACATACACACATACATACCTACATACGTACATACATAATTACACACATGCATGCTCGCATGCGTAAATCCAGTGGTATGCGTACAAACACAAACGCGCATCCATACCCACACACACACATGCACGCACGCCCATAACCATACATGTGTACGTACACACGCATACACAATGCATGCACGCATCCATACATGAACACATACATACACTTACATACATACATGCACACAACCATACATACATACATACATACAGGCATGTACACACATGCATACATACATACATATGCGTGCATGCATACACGCATCCATACATGCAAGTAAACATACACGCATGCATGCATGCATGCATACATGCATGCATGCATGCATACATACATGCGCACCTACCTACCAACCTACTTACCTACATGCCTACATGTCTACCTACGTACCTACCTACCTACCTACCTACCTACCTACACACATACATATATAGATACACATACACAGGCATGCAACACGATATAGGTGCATGCACTCATACATACATACGTACATACGTACGTACGTATGCACACACATACATACATACCTACATACATACTTACATACACACATACATACATACATACATACATACATACATACGTACATACACACATACACACATATACACATACACACATACACACATACACACATACATACGTACACATACATACATGCATGCATGCATGCATGCATACATACATACACACATACGTACATACGTACATACGTACATCGGTCCATCTGTACACATGCATACATACACACACGTACATGCTTACATGCTTACATGCATGCATGCACACATCCATGCATGCATACATACGTACATACATGCATATATGTGACACATCATCGTTGTCTTCGGTCCATCCCGCCACCGCGTGAGGGTTCTAGGTCAGAGGCATCTTGGGTCTTTGTTGAGGTCTCGTGGGAGGCCACTCGAAAGCCTTTTTGGATGCAGTGTGGGGGTATCTTGGGCCCTCTTTGGGATCTCTTGAGGGCCTCCTGGCGCCTGTTTCGGGGCCTCGCAGGGCCCTCCTGGGGCAGAGAGTCTCGAATTGTCAGTGCGTGTTCCCCCTCTCGGGCTCCTTCTGGGGGCCCTCTTTGGGCCCTCTTGGGCCGCCTTGGGGGCCTGGTTGGCCTCCTTGGAGCAATCTTGGGGGCGACCGTGGGGCCCTCTCGGGGGACTCCTGCGCCATCTTGGGGCGACCTTGGAGCCCTCGTGGGCTGTCTTGGAGAGTCGGGAGCCCGACAAAGCGAGATCGCTAAATGCTTCAACAGCCATTTGAATGTCAATGATTTGGGCCTCTTGAGGCCCTCTTGGGCGGCCTCTTGGAGCCCTCTTGGGGCGTATTGGGTACCTCTCGGTCCGTCTGGCGGCATTGTTGGGTGTTTTGGGCCTCCGATTCGGTTCGATTCGACTTTGGCTTCCGACTTGGGCTCCGATTTCTCAACGGAGGCCTACTAGCCTGCCGGTTTCCGCCGCTTCGACTCTTCCCGACTCGGCTGCCGATGCCGATTCCCGCCGATCCGATTCATTTCGATCGCCGATCCGACTTGTCGATTCGATCTTGGGCTCTCCTGGCCCAGGCGGCCCATGAGTTTGCACCGCTTGCTGCTGCCGGTGCGTCGCGCGGAGGACCTGCTTTTAGCCCTGTGGAGGGCGATCAATGGAGAGGATGCATGCTGCCAAATAATTTCCAGATGTCTAAAGATGCTTCCGATACGTATTAAGCATGTCGAGCACATGTCCGAAACATGTTTAGAACAGGCTTCACACATGTTAAGCACATCTTTAATTCAATGATCGGATCGTCAGAGTGTCCACTGTCATGACATCCACAAGCTTAGCCTCTCATCTCCGCCGCTGCCGCTCCGCCCCCTTGCCTCTAGGCCGCCTAGATGGGGTCCGAGTAGATGGGGTCGGAGGATCGCGCCGCATCGCTGATGCATCGGCGATGCATCAGCGATGCGGCACGATGTGGGGCCCGTTGTTCTCCACGCCGGCGTCGTCGGTGCATCACCGACGTCGCCCATGCATCGCCGATGCATCGCCGATGTATCAGCGATGCGGCGCGATCCTCCGACCCCATCTACTCGGACCCCATCCAGGAGGCCTCTACAGTCGAGGTCGAGTAGTAGGTCGACCCTGCCAATCAAGGGTACCCTTGTGCCCTCTGTGTCGCGACCCGTGCCTCCTACATTCCTATGGCAATGTGGCCCTCGGAAGGGTCTTGCGTCCTATCGCGTGTCCTATCCAATCAATCCCGACTGTATTGCCGCCTCGGAGGTCTTCGTGTCGCGGCCGTTCCTGTACGCGGCGGGAGGGGCGGCCGGTGCGGGCAAGCGCCCTCGGCCAGCGGGCTTCTCGTCCGCCCCCCCCGCTATATTTTCCATCGGGCCTGTCTCCTCCTCCTCCTCCTCCTCCTGCTCCTCCTGCTCCTCCTGCTCCTCCTCCTCCTCCTGCTCCTGCTCCTCCTCCTCCTCCTCCTCCATCCTCTCCTCCTCCCCCTCCCCCTCCCCCTCCCCCCTCCTCCTCCTCCTCCTCCTCCTCCTCCTCCTCCTCCTCCTCCTCCTCCTCCTCCTCCTCCTCCTCCTCCTCGTATTCAAAAATAGGAAAAAATAGTCAGGGGACGATTTGTTGAGTATTTCTTGCCCATGGGGGAGTATGTTTTGACTATTTTTTCATTCTTCCTTCAAAATCCCCCTGTAGGGGGACACGCCCGACTTAACGCTTCTCTCGGCCCGAACAAACGGGGGGGGATAGGGAAAGGGGGTCTTGCGAAATCTGCTGCATGCAGCTGGTTCAGGCCCCGCCGCCGGGCCCATTCCTCGATACATGGGCGCCTCCCGGCGCCAGGAGGCGCTGGGAAAATCAGCTACGTGAGCTGATTCTCAAACCCCCTCCCTTTGCTATCCCCCCCTTTCGCCCGGCCCAGTATACAGTGGAAGCGCATGCCAAGACACGCCCTGCTTGCCTCCAGGGTGCCCTGAGTTTCTTGGGTTTCGATGGTTCTGCGATGGACAGCGTGACGTTCCCGCACAAGAAGTCACTGGATGTCCTGGGGTTCCAGGGTTGGGTTTCTTGTGCAAGGTTTCTTGAGGTCGAGCTCCCATTGTAAACGTCAGAGCCACCACTACAACGGTGCAGCTGCCACCACCACCGCCCACCAGCACCAGTCTCAGCTCCTTGCCGCATCTGATGTCTATTTGGCTGATCTCGGCGCTGGAGAAAATCCCAGCCTCTCTCCTCATCGTCTGTCTCTCTGTCTCTTCTCTCCCTCCTCTCGCATCATGTCCTCGGGTGCTCCCTCCCACCTCCCAGACCAATGCACTCTTCTCGCCAAACTCCTTGTCGTCCTCTCGCTTCCCCCCTCTCTCTCTCTCTCTCTCTCCGAATGCTCCCTTCCCTCCCCCCTCCTCTCCGGGGAGGCGGAGAGGTGGGAGGGAAGGGAGAGGGGGAAGGGAGAGGGGGGGAAGGCAAGCTAGGTGCGCTGGTGGTGGTGGTGGTGGTGGTGGTGGTGGTGGTGGTGGTGGTGGTGCGGCGCGGTGGTGGCGGGCGGATGGGCGCGCGAGAAAGAGGCCCGCGCTGGGGCGAGAACGCCATCCTGAACGACGGAGGCCAAACACCGATCCGACAATGAGGCCCACGCTGCAGCGGGAGCACGATTCGGAACGATTCGGGAGCAGAAATGAGGCCGGCGTCTCAGCGAGAGCAGCATTTTGAGAAAAAACGCAGGCGAAAACCCGTTTCCCGGGAATCCTGTGTGTAACAAAACAGTACGTGTGGGGGGGGGTCGGCCATCTTCGGGACGCCATCAGGGGAAGTGGGAGAGTATTTTCATACTGTGTCATTGTGAAGGGGAGGGAAGGGAGAGGTGGGAGGGAGGGGGAGGGGGAAGGCGGAGGGAGGGGGCAGAAGGGCGGAGAGGGTGAGCGACGGCCGGGTGGGGCGTGCTGCGCCGGGGCGGGGGGAGGCGCGGGGGAGCTGTGGGGGCAGGGCGTTCGTCGGACAGGCACACAAGCACACAACTACACCTTAGGCGATGCTTAAGAAAACCTAAGTTTTCGGCCAGAGGCTCGATTATTCTTAATGTTTCAATGTAAATCCTAAGATTGTAATAGAAATGTTGGGTTCTAGTTCAAGTTCTGAGACGATGAATTTCTTAACCACTGATTTCTTGAGCATTTCGCAGGGTGTACACTTTGGGCGAGTGGATTAGCTTCTTGCGCGGATCCCCCAATTCCAAGCTTGCTTCCAGATTCCAAATTCCAAGCCCACTCCCGAAATCCGGGGGAGCGGGGGCGCGGGGAGGCGCCGAGGGCTGTGGCGGCGACGGCGCTCCGCGCCGGCGCCGGGCGGCAGCCCGGAGTGGGCGGCGGCACGGAGGAAGCCGCGCTGCGTTGAGGTCGGGCCTGTCCCTCTACAGGAGGAGTGCTCCAAAAGATTCCATATTTTTTGAACTATGTCGGGATGTTGTTTGAGTGTGCTTTATCGTTCGTCCAAAGTCGGCCTGTGGGAGGACATGCCCGACCTGAGGCTACGTCAGAGGCTCGTTGGCAAGATGGCGAAACAAGCCGATCCGGTACAGTTTCTGGCGGCTCCGCCGTGGAGCAGCAGTGACATCACGGAAGCGAGTGTTCTCAGTTCAGGGTCCTCACGGATCTCGCTACACTCCGCCGATGTGGAGCCGGAGGAGGAGGAGCAGGAGGAGCGGGAGGAAGAGGAGGAGCAGGAGGAGGAGGAGGAAGAGGAGGAGGAGAGCACCCGCTGAACCAGGGCAGGCACGGGGGGAAGAGCACGGGCCAATCAATATTCATGCACGAGAACTTCGGCCCCGAGGAAGTAGATGGGGAAACGCGTGGCACTCGGCTGCCCGCCAGCGCTTCAGAGCAGAAGCGGCCGGCTGCTGAGCTCCACTCGTGCGTGGGTCGTCGCTGCGAGCATGGCAGAGGCGCTGGCTCACCTGCTGCCCGGTTCGACGTGTCTCTAGGCCGGGCACGCTGACGGGGGCCACGCGGGCGGCTTGGCATCGCTCGGACGTGTGCGTTTTTTCCTCGGCGAGGGCCATCGAGGAGCATCCTTGATCGTTTGGCGAAAAAGCCACGCACGAAACCGACCAAAAACAGGGAATGGACGTCCGAGCGATGGCGAGGCGGGCTAATGCAAAACTCCCCGCTACCATCCCGTTGTTGGGCGACGTTTCCCATCGGGACCAGACGGCAGTGCACCAGCAGAGAATGGAGCTTCCTGCAACCGCTCGTAGCACGGAGCGGGGTGGAGATGTTGGAGCCGGGGTGGTACTGCGGGAGTAGACGGGAAGAGGGTGAGTGGAAGTGGGGGAGAGGCGGGGGGAGTGGAGGGGACGGGAGGGAAGTAGCTTGGGGCGGGAGCCGATGGTGGAGTCTCTGCGTGGGAACTCGGGGGATGAGGAGGGAGGGAGTCGAGAGAAAAGGATGGGAGGAGGGGGGAAGGCCATGGGAGAAGGGGACAGAGTGGGAGGAAGATGGGGGCATCTTGGCACTCTTCGTCGTCCTCCTCTTCATCCCCCTCCTCTTCCTCTTCTTGCTCCTCCTCTGTTTCCTCCTCTTCTTTCTCATACCAGCGGCATGTCAACCTTTTTCAGGGGATAATTGTCAACCACATGTCCACGGCATGACAATCTCTTTAGGGAAATGTCGGATATCACAGACACGGAGACGAAGGAGATCTCAATGACAGTTCCTGTGGCGCAGTTGACGGAGAGCAGTCCATCCCAGCAGCTCAGCATGCAGCATTATTCTGGGCGTTGATCCTCATCAATGGCCCATCAAGATCTACTCGGACTGCCAGCAAGCATGCAATGGGAGGACCAGGGGATGCCACGCACGTCCACAGGGCCACATGTTCAAATGGTGGCAGCGGATCGGGAAAGCCATACAGCAACGAAAAGGTTGCGATGAACACGTCGGTGTATCAAAGTGTTGGTCGCATTTGGAAAAGGCACCTATTTTACAGTCTGGCAAAGGGTTCGAGATCAGCCTCGGTAGTGAGTTGGGGGACTCCGATGCACAACGAGGAGCTCGGGAGGCGGCGCAGGATAGAAGGCAAGAGGTCAGGCAGCTGACAGAGAACAAGATGGTGCTTATCAGAATGCAGAGGAAAGGTGCTGTGATCGTCCACGATGTTCCAGGGCATCGGAAGCAACATAATAAAGAGGCCAGTCTCGACACCGAAGTATACGGCCAGCGGATGAAGGAACCAGTTTGAAAAGTGGAGTCAAGTCACACAATGAAGAGAGCCAAGAAACAATGGGTGTGCAACGTGTGTTGGATGTCACTTGGTAAATACAGCCGACTAGACTAGTTCAAAGATGCAGTGTATGTTGGAAGGCGCTACGCTACACATCGTGCAGATCATGGATAGGCATTCCCGGTTGAGGACAGCGAGATGATCGAGATCAGCGTCAACGTGATACACCCGAGCCACCACATCGCAGCCGCCCATGGTCAGTACTGGTGCTGGAACTGCGCGCTGGTGGCTTAACACTACGAAGATGGACATGGACGACTTCGCTGCTGGCAAACGGGAGTACCGTGAGAAAGTCACCATGGCCAGCGGAGCGACGGTGCCCAAGAGGCTACGCAACGGGGCTACGGTCAACAGCATGATAAAGCCGGCCAGATGGACCGGCACCACCGAACGGGGGCAAGATGCAGCGCACGGCCAAACCCCGCAAGCCAGCTGATGGGCACGTCCGCGGCTGAGACTAGAGTGGGGGCCCATGCCAAGAAACGCCATGCTTGCCTCAAGGGTTCCGCGGGGGTTCTTGGGTTTCGATGGTTTTGCTGAGGAAGGCGTGACGCTCCCACACCAAAAATCGATGGACGTTCTGGGGTGTCAGGGTTGGGTTTCTTGTGGGCGGTTTCTTGTGGAGGAGCCCCTACTGTATGGCAGCTGCCCTGATCTTGGCGCGAGCAGTTGAGCAGGGGGGGCCCGCTCCGCGGGGCCCCGCGACTCGCAGGTGCGGCCAGGTGGACCACACCACTCGACATCGCTCGGACGTGTGCGCTTGTTCTCGGCGAGGATCGTCGCAGAGCCCTTTCTTGCGCCATCTTGCGCAGAGATGCCCGCACGACACCGACATGATGCACGGGGAAGGGACGCCCGAGCCGTGGCGAGACCAGAACTGCGGGGCCTGCCGCGAGCCCGTGGCGGGCAACGCCACCTCTCGGCGAGGTCAGCTGAGGAGGAGGAGAAGGGGGAGGAGGAGGAGGAGGAGGAGGAGGAGGAGGAGGAGGAGGAGGAGGAGGAGGA
>CAUYUJ010007244.1:25000-48038 GCA_963575745.1 Prorocentrum cordatum | reverse complement strand
CTCCACGAGCTCGCCGCCTCGCGAGACTCAAGCTCACGGCCAAGCCTCAGAGGTGGTGCCACGTTTCGGTGCCAGCGCCATCGAACCTGGCCAGGTTGACCTCGAGCCGACGCCGTCCACGGACCAGGAGCTGCCACCGCCCACCCGCGTTGTCGTCGCCTTCGACGAGGCGCCGATCTTCGACCCCTACAAGCACAAGTACTCCGTCAAGGGCCTCGCGGCGGGCTTCGGCGGCGGCTCACCGCTGCCCCCTCCGAGCCACGGCGGCGGCCCCGCCATCTCAGCCGCTGCCGCGGCAGCGGCGGCCCCGCGTGGAGTCAGCCCTGTCCGCAACGCGGGCCTCACGGCAGCGGGCATGGACGAGGCTCAGCGCCAGGCCACCGACCGCGCCGCTCGCCACGCCCAGCTGGTGGCTGACGCGCTGGCAGGGCGTGCGCCGCCGCAGCCACAGGGCCCACTGCCCGAGGCGAGCGCCGAGGGTGCACACGAACAAGCTGTTCCAGCTGATGCTGATCATCACGGCACTGACGGGGCGGGCGCGCCGCCGCAGGACGGACCAGCGGTGTCGCGTGCGCAGTATTTGCGCGCGCGCTGCGCCGCTGCCGCGCCGAGCTGCCGCCGCTAGTTTGCTTTTGCTCTTGTGCTCGGCAGGACGGATCGAGGAGTCGCCTCCCTCTCCCCCTGCTGCCGTCTCACCTCTCCTCCCTCCGTCCCCCACGGTACAGGAGTGAGGAGGATTTTTAGATGCAGTTTTGCCGACGTTTATGAACCCCCCCCGGCGCAGCGTCGACCATGCCTTGCCTATACTTTTGGCCCGACGGCGGCTTCAGCCCCGTCCAAGCCAATCTGCCGCGACGCCATGAGCTCCTACTGTGGCCAAGCCTTCTACCTGGGTGACGGCCAGGCGGCCCTCCACCGTGCGGGGCGTGCTAACCCCAGCTCCACCGACGGAGATGGGCCAGGTCGCTCCATCCACCTCGTCAGCCTCAACATCACGAGTCTCCCAGCGAACTGGCCAACCATCACCGCTCTAGGTGTCGACCACAACGCCGCAGTTATAGCACTGCAGGAGACCCGACATGCCAAGCCTACCAGGCAAGCCATCGCTACCAACGCCGCCAATCCACACCACGGAGGATACCAGGCCAGTCTGGGACCTGACCTGGATTTGGCGCGCGCTCAGCGCAAAGCTGCTCACGGTGGCACGGACCACACGGTCGAGGGCAACACCGGCGCCTCGGGTGGGGTCGCCATCCTCTCTAAGGACGCCATCGTCGACTCCACCGTCGACGACATTGCGACCTGTATCGCCACCCTCAAGGCCAAGAAACGATGGCACGAGGCCTTCCTCCCGCTCGGCACCCAGCACCGCCGCAGGCGGCGACGAAACAACCACGGTCCCGCTGGGATCTACATTGCGAGCCTCTACGGGGTCGCTGGAGGGGTCAGCACCGATTTGTTTCGGCTTGCTGATTGCGCCGCCGCGAGGGTCGGCTCAGCCCCGTATTTCATTTGCATGGACGCCAACACGAACATCGACGACACTCCACATCTGCTGCACATGATGCAGCACGGATGGTTTAACGTCGCTGAAGGCACACCAGACCACACCATGCACACATATGGCAATATCCCTGACTGGGACCGCGTCACCAAGTGCCCCCGCACTTCGCGCATCGATTATATCATCGCCAACCAAGCTGCGCGATCCCTTGTCACCGACTTCTGCTATCTGCGTGACTTGCCAGCGAAGTCCCATGTTGGCCTACAGGTCACACTCGACCTTAGCCGCCTCGATCACACGGCCCTACGCCTTCTGGCCCCCACGCCTTACCCTTCAAACGACGGAGCTCATGACGACCATGAACTTCAGGCATTAGGGACCCTCATCGCAGGACGATACCACGACCGCATGGAGCAGGCTGACACACGCGACGATGTGGAACGCATGTTCGCCCTGGCAAACGAGGCCAGCCATGAGTGCCATCTTACCCGGCTGCGGGACCTGCCGCCCCACCGCCAGACCACCCAAAAAAGAAGGCCCCTACCATGCACGGGCTCACACCCACGTTCGAGGAGCGACCCGCCGTCCCCCGCGCCTTTCCCACCTATGAGCTTCCACGATTCACATGAACCGCCTTCGCAAGCTCCATCGGCAACTTTGCGAGCTTCGCTTCATCGGACAGCACCATCATATGGACTGCCGTGCTATCCCGCCGCACCTGGCGAAACGCATCGACTGCACGTGGACCGCGGCCCGCCTTCTCTGCCACAAGCTGCGCCCCACGGCCCTCCTGGCCTTTCCTGACGCCTGGACCCCCGACGTGCCAGCACCACGCGGAGAGCACCTAGATCGTCTGATCCAACACCTAGACTCGGAGCTGGCGCGACGTGCAAACCGAGCCAAAGCTGAACGCATCAAGATCTGGGCTGAGGGTGTCCGCGAGCCAAGCGGGCGAAAGGCGGCCATATACGCACGGGCTGCCGACTGCTCGCCCACGGCGTATCTCCGCACGCCTACCACTCCCGACGATGCATAGCTCCACTGCGACACCACCGCCTTCAACCCTGACCAAGCTAGCACGGACGATAGTGACGCCGACACCGACGCCGGCGGCTTCAGCCCCAGCGACGGTAGTTCGCTCGACACGGACAACGACGACGGCCACACTCGTGGCCCACCACCTGCCCAGGTTCCCGACGCCCTCCCCGCCAACGCTATTGTTGCCAACACCGAAGACATGCTTAAGCTCATGGTTGACACCTGGGAGCCCATCTTGGGCAGGTACCGCGCTCGCGCGGGCCATGATGCCGAAGCTATGCCGACGTGGACGGACTTCTACGACGAATACCGCCAAGAGCTGCCTACGCCATCACCAGCAGCCCCCTCCCACCTCACCGACGACCAACTCATCCACTTCATTCGCACCCGTTCACCGCGCCGCGCGGGGGGACTCGACGGCTGGACAACTAAGGAGGCTAAGGAGTTACCCGACGACATCCTTCGCCTCTTCGCCAGCGTCTTACGTGCTGTGCAACGCACTGGCACCATCCCCGAGCCCCTCCTACACGTGCCAAACCCGTGCCTCCGAAAAGGCCGAGGGGAACTCCCGACGGACCAACGACTTCTCTCGGTTCTTTCCGTTTGGATGTACGCGTGGGAAGCGCCAGCCTACCGTAGCCTCACGACCTGGCGGCAAGGATGGACCCATGCCACGAGCTTCGGCGCTGTTCCCAAAGCCACCATTGGGATGTCAGCACCTCTCTCGCCCTGCGCATCGAACACGCCAGGACTTTACTCCTCCCCTTAGCTGGAGCTGCCCTTGACCGACAGAAGTGCTTCGACTACCTAATCACGGACATCTGTCTAAACCTTGCGCTGCACGCGGGGTGTCCACAAGACATCGTTACTGTCCGCCGAAATTTCTACAGACACCACAAACGCTACATCCGCATGAACGGAGCGTACTCCAAGGACCTGGCCAGGACAAACGGTCACCTCCAGGGCAGCTCGTGGTCCCTGGATGACGTCAAGCTGCTCATGTGCGTGTGGACAAAGAGGCAGCACCGATACGTTCCTCGATCACTCAGCACTACCTTCGTTGACGACAGCAACTCCACTACCCACACCGCTTCTGAGCTGCAGAAATCTCTCGACGAAACCGCCAAGTTTGATCGATTCTCAGGTCAACGCATTCACCCTGGTAAAGTGGCAGGGTGGGCGCTCACCGACGAGCTTCACGCCGCCGTTACCAGCTCACACTGGCGGATCGCCCCCTACGTGTGGTCGATTCCTTCAAGCTCGTCGGGAGTTACATCAACGCAGAGGCAGCGCCGGCTCCAGCCGCGCTTAACCTCACGGCCACCGCAGACGCCCGTGTACGGAGGGCGACCATCCGCCTGCCGCGCATTGGCAAGCTCCCGTCGCCGATGCTTATCAAGGCGCGGCACGCCCGATCCCTGGCTGCCAGCGTCTGCACCACGGGCACCGACATTCAAGCACCATCAGGCCCAGCCAAGACTGCCTACAACCACGCCCTCAAGGCGGCAATCCGCCCCAAGGGGAACAAGTGGGTCGAGTTCTGGACTCTCATGGCCGTGTGCGTCCCAGGACACGCCCTGGATATCGACGCCATCACGCAGCGTGAAGTTTTCCTGTGCCTGCGGCGACAGGTTAACCGCGACGTTACACTCTGCGGGCTCGCCAGAGACCTCCAACACCACGTCCAGACCCTGTTTGGTGGAGGACCCGTCGGACGACTCGTCCAGTCGCTCCAGCAGCTCCGATGGACCTGGCCCACATTTGGCATTATGTACGACGACTGGGGCTGCCCGATCAGCTGGCTGAATTTACCCCAAAACGCCTTCCTGCACATGCTGCGGGCCTCACAACGCAGGGCATTTCTGCGGAGGATCAAGCCACGGCGACACGACCTTGGCTACCTCGCCTCTGTCAGACAGGGCCTTGACCTCTTCGCCAGCACGTGGCTCGCGCGAACTAAAGGAGCAGCCAAATGCACTGCCTGGCAGCTGGCGCTCCTCCTGAACTACCTGTCGGGCGGGGACCACACCCAACAGCGACGATCCCGATCAAACACGTCGGCTGACCCCAGCCCCTTGTGCCGCTACTGTGACGAGGAAGAGGAAACTCAGGAGCACACTGTCCGCGACTGTAAGTGCTGGGCCCGAGAAAGACTCCCTCTCACCACCCTCATCAGTGACGACCAGTGGGCCCGTCTTCCGCCGCACACAAGACACTGCGGGCTCTTCGACGAAGACCCAGCCCTCCTCGACCTGCAGGCCGACCTCGCGAGGGACCCGCTGCCACAGCCCATTCCGCGGCCCTCCCCTGATGGTGATCCTGCGGCTTCAGCCCAGGACACCTACACCACCTACCTTGACTACGACACTGGTTGGACATGGGTCTATGCTGCCACGGACGGTGCGTGCACCAACCAAGCCATCCCATTGCTAGCACGAGCGGGCTACGGCGTCTACTACGGCATCGATCACCGCATGAACTACAGTGCACGCGTTCACGGCCTAACGCAGAACGCCCAGGTTGCGGAGACCCTCGCCATTGTCCACCTTACGGCATGTGCCGAACGGCCCGTGCACGTTTTCGTGGACAACCAGGCGGTGGTCGATGGGTTCCAAAGCATCATCGACGGACATCCAGCGCCGCAGGGCACGCACGCGGAGCTCTGGGAAAAGATCCACCGATGTGTTATGGCCAAGCCCAACATGTTTCGCGTCGAAAAAATCGCCAGCCACCTGGGAGACCTGGGCATCGACCTTGGGCTCATCGGGCCCATCGCGGAGGAGTTCAACCGTCAGGCCGACGCCCTTGCCACAGCGGCGGCACGCACGCACAACCTCCCCGACGACATTGTTGAAGCTGCCAAAACACGACATCGCCAAGCGACCGTGCTTCATGGGGTCGCTGTCGCTATCTACGAGCGCAGACACCGTACTCTGCCGCTCCCACACCGCAGGGCTGGGTTTACAGCAGCGGAACTCAGCAAAATGGAACCGAACCCCCTGCTGTCGGACCAGGCACCACCCGCGGCTGGACCATACATCCCGCAGAACCCGGATGAGCTCTGGGCCGAGGCCCAACGGGCGATGCACGACGAACAGGAGGACGACCCGTTCGGCTTCGGCGGGGGATTAGACTTCCTGGACGACGGGCCAGCCAGCGCCAACCCTGCTCCGTCGGGCAGCCTCTCGACGCCCACCCCGACTCCGCCACCGAGAGTGACATCGCACCCACATGATGACGTCGCTCACCGTCAAGATGCCGACGAGGACCTTTATGATCCCCTCGGATTGAGTGGCAGCATAGACGACGCCCCGCCGACACCCCACGCTGCCGACGATGCCGCTTCATCGAGACGCCACCCGACTACGCGGCCGACCTCCGAGCCCTCGCACGGCATCATGATTGGCCCCCCCGCGCCACCCACCCCGTCCCCCCACCAGCCCCAGCCCGCGGGGGCGGCTCCAGCCCCCCCGCAGGGCACTGAGCCAGTCAGGCCGTCGCACCCCGTCCACGCTTTTACTGTTACTGGGTGCGAGGCTGCGGCTCCTCCGTCCTCACGGGGCGTGGCCCTAGCGGCTTCAGCCCTGGGACCGCGCGTTACCCTCCAGTCGCCTCGCAAGGGCGACGGCCGCCAGCACACGGATCGCCGCACCGCGCTGGTCCACCACCTGGCCAGGCGCACCGATGACCTCGTCCCCGCCACGAGGCCCGCGGCCGCAGGCACAGAGCAGCCGCCCCTCACCGACCGCGAAGCCGAGCTGTCCCAGTCTATGGCCGCTCTTCAGCAGAGGTGTGCTGCTCTCGCCGCCGACCTTGCCGCTGCTCAAGCCCGTCAAGGCCCTCTGCTCCAGCGCCTCCACCGCGCCGGGCGTGCCTTCGCCGAGCTGCTTACACCCTCGCCCGATGGTGCTGCGCCGCCACTCACCCTCCATGCTATGCTGTCATCGCTCCGCGGCGCTCCGCCTGGAGCCCCGCGCTAATCTCCGCCATTCTGCCTGCCCGTGTGCACGCGTGGCCCCGCGTCCACGGTGTCAGGGCGCGGGGGCGGGGGGTGCCCCGTCCCTGCGCGCCGCGTTGCGGCCAAGCGCCCAACTGGCGGTCTGCCAAGCCGCCTAGCCACGTGTCAGCACGTCGCCTTTCTTGTTGGGGCCTTCTTCGTCACGCGGTCTGACACGTGAGATCTTCACTGTCTGTCCGCCGTCTGTAGCGTCAGTCGCATTGCGCCGGGGGAGAGGGTTTGTTGCCCGCCCTCGTATCTCAAGGCTGCACCGCCGCAAATAGTGTTTGGCGGGTTGTCGCACCGCAGTGCGCCTCGCGGACGGACCCTGGTCCGCCTACTTGTCCGGTCTCTCTCTCTCTCTCTCTCTCTCTTCTCTCTTCTTTCTCTCTCTCTCTCTCTCTCTCTCTCTCTCTCTCTCTCTTCTCTCTCTCTCTCTCTCTCTCTCTCCCGTCGGGCGACTCGTCCAGTCGCTCCAGCAGCTCCGATGGACCTGGCCCACATTTGGCATCATGTACGATGACTGGGGCTGCCCGATCAGCTGGCTGAATCTACCCCAAAACGCCTTCCTGCACATGCTGCGGGCCTCACAACGCAGGGCATTTCTGCGGAAGATCAAGCCACGGCGACACGACCTTGGCTACCTCGCCTCGGTCAGACAGGGCCTTGACCTCTTCGCCAGCACGTGGCTCGCGCGAACCAAAGGAGCAGCCAAATGCACTGCCTGGCAGCTGGCGCTCCTCCTGAACTACCTGTCGGGCGGGGACCACGCCCAACAGCGACGATCCCGATCCAACACGTCGGCAGACCCCAGCCCCATGTGCCGCTACTGCGACGAGGAAGAGGAAACTCAGGAGCACACTGTCCGCGACTGTAAGTGCTGGGCCCGAGAAAGAGTTCCTCTCACCACCCTCATCAGTGACGACCAGTGGGCCCGTCTTCCGCCGCACACAAGACACTGCGGGCTCTTCGACGAAGACCCAGCCCTCCTCGACCTGCAGGCCGACCTCGCGAGGGACCCGCTGCCACAGCCCATCCCGCGGCCCCCCCCTGAGGGTGATCCTGCGGCTTCAGCCCAGGACACCTACACCACCTACCTTGACAACGACACTGGATGGACATGGGTCTATGCTGCCACGGACGGTGCGTGCACCAACCAAGCCATCCCACTCCTAGCACGAGCGGGCTACGGCGTCTACTACGGCATCGACCACCGCATGAACTACAGTGCACGCGTTCACGGCCTAACGCAGAACGCCCAGGTTGCGGAGACCCTTGCCATCGTCCACCTTACGGCGTGTGCCGAACGGCCCGTGCACGTCTTCGTGGACAACCAGGCGGTGGTCGATGGGTTCCAAAGCATCATCGACGGACATCCAGCGCCGCAGGGCACGCACGCGGAGCTCTGGGCAATGATTCACCGATGTGTCATGGCCAAGCCCGACATGTTTCGCGTCGAAAAAGTCGCCAGCCACCTGGGAGACCTGGGCATCGACCTTGGGCTCATCGGGCCCATCGCGGAGGAGTTCAACCGTCAGGCCGACGCCCTTGCCACAGCGGCGGCACGCACGCACAACCTCCCCGACGACATCGTTGAAGCTGCCAAAACACGACATCGCCAAGCGACCGTGCTTCACGGGGTCGCTGTCGCCATCTACGAGCGCAGACACCGTACTCTGCCGCTCCCACACCGCAGGGCTGGGTTTACAGCGGCTGAACTCAGCAAAATGGAACCGAACCCCCTGCTGTCGGACCAGGCACCACCCGCGGCTGGACCAGACATCCCGCAGAACCCGGACGAGCTCTGGGCCGAGGCCCAACGGGCGATGTACGACGAACAGGAGGACGACCCGTTCGGCTTCGGCGGGGGACTAGACTTCCTGGACGACGGGCCAGCCAGCGCCAACCTTGCCCCGTCGGGCATCCGCACGACGCCCACCTCGACTCCGCCACCGAGAGCGGCACCGCACCCACATGATGACGTCGCTCACCTCCAAGACGCCGACGAGGACTTTTATGATCCCCTCGGATTGGGTGGCAGCATAGACGACGTCCCGCCGACACCCCACGCTGCCGACGATGCCGCTTCATCGAGTCGCCACCTGGTCACGCGGCCGACCTCTGAGCCCTCGCACGGCATCATGATTGGTCCCTACGTGCCACCAACCCCGTCCCCCCACCAGCGCCAGCCCGCGGGGGCGGCTTCAGCCCTCCCGCAGGGCACTGAGCCAGTCAGGCCGTCGCGCCCCGTCCACGCTCCTACTGTTGCAGGCTGCGAGGCTGCGGCTCCTCCGTCCTCATGGGGCGTGGCCCCAGCGGCTTCAGCCCTGGGACCGCGCGACGCCCTCCAGTCGCCTCGCCGCGGCGACGGCCGCCAGCGCACGGACCGCCGCACCGCGCTGGTCCACCACCTGGCCAGGCGCACCGATGACCTCGTCCGCGCCGCGAGGCCCGCGGCCGCGGGCACAGAGCAGCCGCCCCGCACCGACCGCGAAGCCGAGCTGTCCCAGTCTACGGCCGCTCTCCAGAAGAGGTGCGCAGCTCTCGCCGCCGACCTTGCCGCTGCCCAAGCCCGTCAAGGCCCTTTGCTCCAGCGCCTCCACCGCGCCGGTCGTGCCTTCGCCGAGCTGCTTACACCCCCGCCCGATGGTGCTGCGCCGCCACTCACCCTCCATGCTATGCTGTCATCGCTCCGCGGCGCTCCGCCTGGAGCCCCGCGCTAATCTCCGCCATTCTGCCTGCCCGTGTGCACGCGTGGCCCCGCGTCCACGGTGTCAGGGCGCGGGGGCGGGGGGTGCCCCGTCCCTGCGCGCCGCGCTGCGGCCAAGCGCCCAACTGGCGGTCTGCCAAGCCGCCTAGCCACGTGTCCGCACGTCGCCTTTCTTGTTGGGGCCTTCTTCGTCACGCGGTCTGACACGTGAGATCTTCACAGTCTGTCCGCCGTCCGTAGCTTCAGACGCAATGCGCCGGGGGAGGGGGTCTGTTGCCCGCCCTCGTATCTTAAGGCTGCACCGCCGCTAATAGTGTTTTGCGGGTTGTCGCACCGCAGTGCGCCTCGCGGACGGACCCTGGTCCGCCTACTTGTCCGGTCTCTCTCTCTCTCTCTCTCTCTCTCTCTCTCTCTCTCTCTCTCTCTCTCTCTCTCTCTCTCTCCTCTCTCCCTCCCGCCCGCCCGCCCGCCCGCCCGCCCGCCCGCCCGCCCGCCCGCCCCCCCCCCCGCCGTTCCCCCCCTCCAGGCGCCTCCTCTGGCCCGGCATCCTCTCCACCAGCATCCAGGCCAGCCTTGAGCTTCGCGCTCAGCATGGCGGTCGCAGCATCCTCGTCGTCCAGGGCATCGTTGATGATTGCGCGTGCACCCTCTGCGCCATGTCCAGAGCCCCACGCGAATGCACGGGGCATGTCCTGGGAGGGGGAGGAGGGGGGGGGGCGGGCGAGGAGGGGGGGGGGGGGGAGAGGGGGGGGGGGTGAGGAGGAGGAGACATATCCTCGTCGACGTCGTCGTCGTCGACGCCATCCCCCTCGGACTCAAGGGCTTCCGGGTCCGCCTGAGCGGCCCCCCGCGCGCGGAGGATTGCAGCGGCTCCAGGATCTTCATCATCCTCATCGCACCACTCCTCTTCAGCATCATCATCATATCCGAGATCATCTCCGCCGCGCCCGCCGCGCCCATCACCGCTGCCGCCGCCTGCGCCGCCGCGGCCCCCCCCCCCCCCCCCTCCACCAGCGCCTCCGCCTCCGCCGCCGCCTCCGCTGCCAGCCCCAGCAACGCCGCGTCGCCTGCGAGGCAAGAAAGTAACCATACTGATAGGCTCGGCCATGGCACCGCCCACCGCTGCAATCCGAACGCTCTTGAGTCGCCAAGATAAAAACATCCAGCTGCACGTGAAGTCACCCTCGGGACCTTGACTGGCAGCTGCGGCGTGGGCGTCCGACAGGATGTCCAAGGCCGGGCGAGGGTTGAAGGGTCGGTCTGCATCCAGATCGATCTCCCCATATGGGCAGTGCTCGGCGGCGCCCTCCGTTGACTCACCAGCGCCGTCATCGTCAACAACGAGGCGAGCCTCGGATAACCATAGAACTCTTCGGTAGCACCTGCGCGTCGCAAAATATGCGGGGGCGGCATCGCGAGACTCGACGCATAAGACGACTTTGCCAATCTCTGTGTTTAAAATGCGTTTGTGGCCACGCGGTCACCCGTCCTCGCGAGGGGGCGACGACGCATCATCGATGAGCCGATTCAGAGCAGACAAGATACGAGCGGCACACACACTCTCTGATTTTCGCTGCACCTGAGGCCCCTGCAACTTGGGCGGGGGCGCGTCATCCACGCGCGCGAAGTCCCACCTAAGATCGATGTTGCCGTTCTTGTGCGCCTCGTCTTCAGCGTTGCAAATGTCTACAGCAGCCCCATGGTAATGCGCACATGCGTTCACGAGCTCGTTCCGGTCATCCCGGTTGAGACTCTGAAGCCCGCGCCGCTTAACTGTTATGCGTGATGATGATAATGGCCGTGATATGTTGGGCGCTAACTTGGGCGCACTTTTGATGATGGAAATACAACCTTCTATGTCTTGAGCACCAATCAACCGCATGTGCGCAACTTCGCGAAGGCAGCCCCAGAATTCCCTATCTAACATGCCAGTGTCTCGTGCTTCTTCCAGGTATGTCTTAAATAATATGGAGATCTTCGTAGCAGTTGGATCGAGGGGGCCACGTTCGCCTGGCCCAACCAGCTCTCTCGCCACCTGCCTCCGTTCATCACAATCAACGGCGTGGCCACTTAAGGCCAGAAGCAACAATCGCCTGGGATGCGTCCCGCATGGCTCGTACACCCAGCAATAATAATCAGCCCGCATTTCTAAAACGCAACAAGCAGCGAGCTCCACGAACGTGTCGGCTGAATGCCCAGGATCTGGCGATTGCATCAAGGACCCATTCATCGACTCGCCCCAAAAATCACGGCACAGAAGACCACGGAATTCATCATTCAGCTGTCGTGCATTATCAGAGACTAGCTCCAACATTGGCATTGGGTCGCCATCGTTCCATTCGCCGTGCCGACGCTGCTGCCTGCGACTGCTGCCTTTGCATGGGGGAAGGAAGGGGGGGCGACAGGCGGTCGGCGGAGACGCTGGCGCTGCCCGCGCTGCCCTGCTGGCCGGGCGCGGAGCGGCGTAGAGGGGCCCGAGCGGCCGCGTCTCGTTTCACCTTCCCGCTCCCTCTCCATCTCCTCGCCCATATCCTCCATCCCCTTCTTCTCATCGCCCATATCCTCATCGTCATGCCATCCTGTGGCTAGCGCCATCTCCGCCGACCGAGACCGCTCCCCCTTGCCCACCCCCATCCCCCTTCAAGCCCTCAGGCGCCTTCGAGCCATCGTTCCACATGCGCCAACGGCCCAGAGCCCTTGTGAGCAATGTATGAGCATGCCCGAAATTCGTTGCTGCGCAGTGCCTGGGCCACCTCCCTGATCCATCGTGAGATCTTTTCGGAATAAGCAAACTCGTCATTGTCCTCATCGTCGACAAGGGTGCGATTGCGGCCCCTGGCAGCACCTCTAGCTTTGGGCACCAGAGCGCGAAACGCCAGGGTGAGCTCGTCTCGGCCGCAAGTCAAAAGCTTATCTTCCAATTTCGTGATCGACCCCCATTTATTTCTCAGGGCTCACGGGGGGGGGGGGGGCCTTCGCAACCTCGTCGGCCCTCTCCTTGTTGACGTTGTCTTTCCAAGCATTGTAGATTTTGATGGGGTTGCCCGAGGGTCTCCAAATATTTGCGATTTTGGCGCAACTCGCAAAATATTTGAATGCGTCCAATCTGACAAGCTGAGTCTTGCGGATAAGATTGGCGATGTGCCGTAAACGCCACGACCTCAACTTCAGAGTGCACAGCATGTCCTCGATGTCGCCCGAAATCAATCTCTCGCAGCCCATCTGATCGGGACCCCCCCTGCCACTCTGCCACTCTGCCACTCCCCGGGAGGAGGAGGAGGAGGAGAGGGGGAGGGGGAGGATAGGATGAGGAGAGGAGGAGGAGAGGAGGAGGGGGGGAAGGGAGGAGGAGGACGACGAAAGGGTGGAAGGGGGATAGGAGGAGGAGAAGAGGAGAAGAGGAGAAAAAGAGAAGGATATAATGGTCGTCGTCGCGTCGTTGCGTCGTCGTCGTCGTCGCCCCATCGTCGACCCAACTTCCTCATGCCCTCGCGCTCTCACGCTCGCCGCCTCGCCGCCTGCGCAGAGCGAGGTGGCCGGGGAGAAAGAGCTGGCGCTGCTGCCGACTGCGCCCCCCCCCCCCCCCCCCTCCATGGTCAGCGCATAAGATAAACCGCCTGGCGTGCAGAAACTTGGGCAACGAGTCGCGGGGCGTCTGCAGGTCGGGCCGGGAGTGATGCATGTCTTCTGAGGCCCAGGGGAAAACGCAGAGATTCTGCATCTGTTTGATATATGTGGCCCCGGGCTTCCAGACCCCATGCGCCCCGTGAATTCTGGCCAGGTCCGCGTGGCGCACGCGCAATCTGCTCGGGGGCATCGGGATGCAGTCGTCGCCGCAATCCTCGGGGATGGAGGCGCGGCGGAACCAACTCCGAATCTCGCGCGCACGAGCCTCGGGGGGATGGAGGAGAGAGGGGAGGAGTGGAGGAGCGGGAGCCTGAGGAGGAGTGGGAGGAGGAGTGGGATGAGCGACGCACCTTGCTGCTAGAGACGATAGCGTTGGCCCCGTCGCCGCGGACACAGTGTAGCTCGTGCGACATGCCATCTGATGGCGCTGATCCATGCGCCAAGTTCATAATGCAATCATCGCGCGCAGCATAAAATTCTGGAGACTGCACCACAATATTTGTAGCCATGTATCGTTCCCGCCTCGCCACTGTTTGCCGAGAACCTCGCTTCTCGTGCTGAAGTAAAATTGCATCGCACCCTGTGTGTGACTGGTTTCGGCGCATTGCTAAAGTGCACCCACCGCGAAGGCTCAGCGTGGGCACGGCCCCGTCTCGCCTTCTCCGTTTCGGCTGCCACTCCACAGAGGTCTCTGCTTTGCATTGCGAATGCTCTTGCTGGACACCTCGAAGTTTGGCAGCCAACGCGTTGGATTTGCCCCGCCAGTATCTCACCCGCCCCTTAGGAGGAGGAGAGGAGGAGAGGCGGACGAGGAGGAGGAAGAGGAGGAGGAGGAGGAGGGGGAGAGGAGGAGGAGTGGCAGGAGGAGGGGGGGGAGGAGAAAGGGAGGAGGAGGACGAGGAGAGGAGGAGGGGGAAGAGGAGGAGCAGAAGCAGAGGAGGATGGGAATACGGAGAAGGGAGCGAGGACGAGGAGGACACGCGCCTGCAAGGTATGTATCTGATTTCTCAAGTCTGCAATCGTGTCCCCCTCGTCGCCGCCGTCGGCGGCGTCGTCGTCGCCGTCAGGGTCGCTGGGGTCGCCAGGGTCGCCCCGAGCTCGACCTCGACCTCGCCGTCCTCGGCCCAGTCCTCGGCCTCGTCGACCTCCAACTCTGCACCCGCGTGCCGCGCGCGCCCCAACTGGGCCTGCAACGGCGGGCGCTGCGGGCGCTGCAGCTGCCGCCGCTGCCGCCGCTGCCGCCAGAGCCGCGCGTCGACGAGCTGCCACTGCGCTGTCCAGCGCCCGACAAGATGCCTCAGAGATGTCAGCGTCCCCCATATTGTGCAAGATAGCGCGCATATCCAAGACTGTATATGGTGGAGGTTTGTGCCGAAGCACCTGCCCCGAATCCGAACCCATGCGCCCACGTGCCCCCCGATCCCCTCCTCCTCCTCCTCCTCCTCCTCCTCCTCCTCCTGCTCCTTCCTCCTCCTCCTCCTCCTCCTCCTCCTCCTCCTCCTCCTCCCCCTCCTCCTCATCCCCCCCCCGCCCACCATCGCCCTTCCCGTCCAGATCACATGGGGGGCATTGCGACGCGTCGAAGGGGCCCCCTCGGCTCGAATAGCGGCCTCGGCCTCGACCGTTCCCCCCAGGTCACCTCAGAGACATGGCCGTGACATTCTCGTCGGACTGTGTTAACGAGATCCTCATCCAGATCCCCAGCGGCGGCGACCACTGTGTCTGCCACAATCCGGTTGCAATCCAGTAGGCTCGAAAACAAGCAAAGATCAGCACCATCAGCCCCGGCGGGTTGGGCCGCCGTCACAGCGCGGGTCAAGCAAGCAAGGGTATTCGCCATGTGCCAAAACGGCCGCGGCTCCCCCCCCTCCCCAAGGTTTCTCTTTTCACCCGTTCCTCAAGGGCCCACCTGTACAATTACACAATACAAATTATTCTTTCCTTCTTCCCCTCCACCACCAAAGCTGATGAACAAGTGCCCCGACCCCCTTCCACGTATTCATCATTTCTCTCTCAAACAATAATTTATCATATGTGCGCTTCCATTCCGACGCGTTCTCGGTCGTTCCCCGAGGGGTTGCACGTGTGGGATCTGCTGTTTTCGCCCGAAAATCCTTGCGCTGCCAGCATGGTTTGCACGTCAAAACAACAACAACATGATCATTGCGATGTTCTAAACTCTGCGGGTGGTCCAGACAAGGAAACAACGAAAATCTATCATCTCAAGATATAGGATTTTGCATTTTTTGCTGTCACCACCTCCACCACCACCCCAAACAAAATAATAATAATAATACAAATAAGAATAATAATAATAATAATACTACTACTAATAATAACAATAATAATAATAGTAAACACAACTACAAGACAACACCCATGGTAGATAGTGGACGTGCCCACAAGACGCACCCAGAAACGCCCAAGAGGCCCCCACGGTGCCCCAAGAGGCTTCCAGAAATCCTCCAATAGTGGAATCACAGTGACATGCGCATAAAAACTCGGAGGTCCGCGCGAATTCCTTGCATCGGCGCTGGGGCCCCTTGGCGGCGTCTCTGGCGCTGTTCATGGCGCGCTCCGCGCGCTGAGGGGGTACAGCGCCGAGAAGCAGGACAGGACAGGACAGGCGCCGATGTGCGCCCAAGGGGGCGGCCCTCTAAGAGCTTGGCGGGGGCGCCGGAGCGCCGAACCCAGATGTCGCAGTACATGGTTACCTTACGATCTCGAGTGTGTACGATTGGCCTCACTGATACGATCCGTCCCCTGATGACGACGAGAAGCATGAACTCTCCCAAGAGGACCCCCCAAGAGGGCCCCCCAAAACACCAGGGAGGGGGGTCAAGCGCCGATCCAAGAAATCCGCGCGGACCTCCGAATTGTTATGTTTATGTCATTCTTCGTTCCCCTATCCCAGCGTGGCAACCGCAAGCCGCAGCAACCGCTCTCACCAGCCTCCACGGCCGGACGAGCGCGCACCAAACGTTGTCAGGCCCATCCAGAAGGGTCCCACAGGCCCTTCGGCCTATCGAGCCGCTCAGGGCTGCACTGTTCCCGTCCATCGGTGAGTCGGGCCCAGAGCGGTTCCAAGTTGGCCAGGATCGCCCAAAAGATGACCTTCAAGTTTGTCCGAGATGGATCAGGTGGCCTCCGAGTTGGCTCAGGATGTTCCAAAAAACCCCAGGTGGCTCCCAATGACGGCCCAAGATGTTCTGAAGACGGCGCGAATGGCTCTCAAGACGCCCCAAGAGGGCTCCTACATTACTGCCAGGAGAGCCTCAAGAGGCCGAATCATATATTCTCCTCAAACGCATATGCATGTATGTGTAGACAGTATACTTACGCATAAACATGTCTACATATGTGCATACATGCATGCATGTATGCATGCACGCATACACACAAACACACACACATACATACACATACATAAGTACATACATGCATACTACATATGTACACATATACACATACAAACATACACACCTACCTACCTACCTACCTACCTACCTACCTACCTACATACATACATACATACATACATACATACATTACATACCTTACATTACATTACATTACATACATACATACATGCATACACACACATACATTACATACATGCACACACACACATACATACATTCGACCAAGCAAGTATACATGCAGACATACAACCATGTATGCTTATATGTGCACATGCACACACATACATACATATCTACATCCATCAATGCACACATCCATACATACATACACACATACATACATGCGCACATGCACACATGCATACACACACGTACATACATACATACATACATACATACATACATACATACATACATGCATGCATGCATACCTACCCGTACATACTTACATACGAATATACGCACCTGCATACCTACATACATACATACATAGATACATATATGCATGCATACGTATATACATAGATACACACATACATACATATATGCAAACATACATACATACATCCATACATACATACATACATACATACATACATACACACATGTATGCATGCATGCATACATACATATCTGTGTATAGATACATTTCATGGCACGTGTCTCGTCCTAAACTTTTCGGGCATCCGGCAGCTCCAGGCGGCCCAGAAGGCTCCAAAGATCGCCCCAAGAGGGCCCAAACACGACCCTAGCGCGCCCAAAACTAAAGGGACCCACGACGGCCCAGATAGGCCTTCAAAACGGTCCCCGAAGGCACCAGACGGCCCAAGAGCGTTCTAAGACTGCCCGAGCGAGCCCCAAGATGGCCCGTGCGAGCCCCAGAAGATCCGAAGACCCAAAGCGCCAGAAAAGAACCCCAAGACAGCCGCACGACGGCGCTAGATGGCCCCTCCCAGTGTTGACCCTGTGGTTTCCCTAACAGCCAGGTGAACACTTTTTCACGTCGCAGCGCGGCAGTGGCGATCCACTCGCGCGCTCTAGTAGCCTGGAGCGCGTGGCGTACCCATTAACCGGCAGCATGAGGGAGGAGGAGGAAGAGGGCGGCCAGGCGAACACGCAGTCTGCTTGTGTGGTCGAACTTTCGCTCGACACTCCACGACACGGACACGTCCAGAAGACAGGGGTCGAGGGCGACTCGGCGTATGCGTCTTCGGTGCAAACTCTCCGCGCCCGGGCCCGTGCGCGGGCTGTGGTGGCCTCTGCCGTTCCTGGGGCCGCCGCCGCCCCCTTGGCGAGAAGCATCTCAGCTGCTGTCGAGCCGCGGGAACCTGGGCTCGAGGAGCTCCGGGGGCGGAACGTGGAGTCTTGTCTTTCGCTCGAGGCTTGATCCCAAGCAAGATGCACAAGGGCTAATCGGGGCGCCGTGTCGGGAGGAGCGCCTTTCGATGATCCTCAGAGCGTGTGCTGGCGCCAACGTGTGCCTGTCCAGCGAGACCCTTCGATACGACGCCGGCGACGTTGTGCTCTGCCGGCTGGGCTGAACTGGATAACACACGCATCGGGCTAACACACGTCCTGAGGATCATCGAGCCTTCTCGTGGTGATAACGCGGCCACCGCACCTCGCCGGCGCGCGGGACGGCCCATGCCGGCCCCTGCTCGCGCGGCCGCCCAAGAAATCGGTGCACCTCACAAGACGGCTTGGACAGCCGTGTTCCTACAGGTATTCAAATGCCGTAGCCTCAGATCGGGCATGTCCTCCTACACACGGATTTTGGACGAACGAAACAAATGGCCAAAACATATCCCCAACTACTCAAAACAAGATTTAAAACATCGTCCCCAAACAATTTTTGGACCATTTTTGAATATTCCTCCTTTTGAGGGTCAGGCCCGATTTAACCGTAGCCTCAAAGGCAGGAAGTCTTCTCCTCGGCAGACGTGTTTCAAATGACCGCGCTGCTGCAGGCGCGGTCGGAGGCTTCGTCCTGGCGCTTCTGGCAGACGTTGCCGTAAAATTGCGTGCGCCTCTCCTCTGGCAGTGCCGGCGACGACACCACAAGAGCTGTCTGCAAGATGCCACCGTCGGAAAAACTACATCTGCCGACCAGTGGACTTGGGGGACATCTCCCCTACCTCACAAACGAAACTGATGGGCAACTTTCCCACCACCACTACCATAGGTAGGAGAGGGAGGAGGATGAGGATGAGGATGAGGATGATGATGAGGATGAGGATGACGATGAGGATGAAGAGGAGGAGGAGGAGGAGGAGGAGGAGGAGGAGGAGGAGGAGGAGGCGGAGGAGGAGGAGGGGGGGGGACATCCCCATCCTCCATTCTCTAGCCTCCTGCCTATGGTAGTGGTGGTGGGAAAAAAAAAAACATAAGAAGCAACACCATGTCGAAAGGGACCGCGGGCGGCTCGATCAGAGCCGCGAGCGCTGCTCCCTGCGCGCCGCCTTGGCCCTGCGCCGGAAGGTGTGCAGCACGGGCTCGGTGAGGCCGCTGGGGAGCCGGCAGCCATCGCGCACGAGCTGACCTGAAGGTGCCCAGGGACACACCAATAAATACACACAAATCCCAGGGTCCCCCACGTCTGGCTATGTCTTCTGGGTTTCGTCTTTCCCCCCACCTCACATATTTTCCCATATTTTCCTGGGAATCGACGATTACTTGTGTCTGACTGTGTTTTTTCCCCTCCCGATGACCAGCCGCCTGGAACGCCAGGGACTGGTCCAGGGCCGTGCACATGGGTCGGGATCCACCAACGAAAGAGTGACCCTGAAGGGGGGCATGAGTTCGATCCGTTGGTGCACTGAGCTGCCGCAAACAGATCCCCCCGCATGCCCCACCTATCGGCAACTGTCGGGAGCTGCCTGCGGCTGGGGGGCATCTGCTTGGGCCGGTTCGGTGCAAAAAGCGATCGAACTCATGCACACCCTGGGGCACACCCCCCCTTTGCGGGATCCCGAATGGGGCGGTAGGCGGCGTCGCCAACGTTCTGCTCGTCGACCACCCGGGCCATCTTCCGCATGGCCGCGTCGAGCTGCTGGTCGGTGACGACACCGTGGCGCAGCCAGCTGGCCAGCAGCTGCGACGAGATGCGCAGGGTGGCGCGGTCCTCCATCAGCTGGACGCCGCGGAGGTCGGGCACCTTCGAGCAGCCGACGCCTTGCTCCACCCACCGCACCACGTATCCCAGGATCGACTGGCAGCTCTCCTCCAGCTCCTGCTGCACCTCCTCGCCGGACGGGCGCTCCGAGGGCGACATCACCGGGGGGCACAGGATGGCGGCCAGGAGCTGCTCGTGCGGCGGATGCTTCAAGTCGCGCTGCGCCTGAGCCACGTCCACCTCGTGGTAGTGCAGGGCGTGGACCACCGCCGCCTGCGGCGAGGGCACCCACGCGCAGCTGGCGCCAGCGCGTGGGTGGGCGCCCTTGGCCTTTAGCAAACCTTCCATGTTGTCCGGCTGCGCCCACATGCCCTTGCCTACCTGTCGGGGATCTGCTGACCTGGGTCAGTCCGGACCAGGGTCAATCAGGCGTTGCAGAACCCTGCAAGATCCTGCACCCAAGCCCGGGTCAATGCGAAGGATCCCGCAAGATCCTGCAAGATCCTGCACCCAAATCCGGGTCAGTGCGAAAGATCCCGCAGGATGCTGCAAGATCCTGCACCCAAACCTGGGCCAGCGCGAAGGATCCTGCAAGATCCTGCCCCCAAGCCTGGGCCAACGCGACCCTGGCGCTGCAGGGATCCTGCAAGACCGGGCGCTCTGGCTGAACCCCGTCTGCACTGACCCCCGTCTCTCGAGCCCCGCGCCTGGGCGCGCCCAGGCAGCCCGGCGCGCAGGCCGCACAGCACGTTGTGATCCTCGTACGCCTGGAAGAACGCCTGGGCCTTGATGCGCTCCTCGGGGCTGAGCGGAAAAAACGGTGCTTTTCGTTTTCGTTTTGTTTTCGTTTTCCCTCGCTGGTGCCTCGAATCCGCCTGTACCGCAAAACGAGGTCGAATCGAAAACGGCCGACGAAATCGCCAAAAACACCGTTTAGGGTTTAGGTCCAGCCCTGGCGCTCCTGTCGCGGATGGACAAGACCCCCTTTAGCAGAACGCGGTTTAGTGAAAACGACCTCGGGCCTACACCTGGCGGGCGCCAGCCCAGAAAATGACGGCCGCGGCGGCCTCTCGAGAACCGAAAACGGACAATTCACGAATCGACGTGTCAGGGTGGGGGCTCTGTCCACCCCCACTCCTTCGGGAAAGCGGGGCCCATCGCCATGCTGGTGTGGATCTCGTCGCCGACGCGGTCCATGAAGCCGGTGTTGATGAAGCAGACTCGCTGGGAGGCCGCGCCGATGCACGCCATGAGGTTGGCAGTCGTGCGCCTTTCCTCGTCCATGATGCCAAGCTTGACGGTCAGAGGCGGGAGCCCGACCGCCCGCTCCACAAACTCAAACATGTCCACCACCATGGCCACCTCCTCTCGGCGGCGAGCGAGGGGGGGAAGTGAGAAGGCGAAGGCCTTCTCAGAGGGCGGCGGGACTTCTCAGAAGCCCTCGCGCCTTCGACGAAGTCTTTGCTGTCTTTGGGGAAGGCTTAGAACCTTGATCCGCTCGCCATCCTAAGGCCTGAGAGGCCGCACCGCCCATCAAACAGACCCAAGGGGCAAATCCAGCCCCGAAGCGCGAAAGAATCACTCCCGCAAAAAAAAAACGGAAAAAAAAACAGACTCAGTCAACTCAATTTTTCTCTTGCATTATCCTCAGCAGCCTCAGCGTCATTGGAAGAAGGGGGGGCGACTGATGAGGGAGCCGGGGTGGGCGAGTATGAGGACGATGATGATTGCGAGAATGAGCGTGGTTACGATGACGACGAGGAGCGCCAAACGGAGGGGAACGAAAACGTAGGTGGGAGGAACGCGGGGCGGGAGTGAATGTTGGGAGGCACAAGTCAGAACAACGGGGGGGGACGGCTGAGGTGAACCGGGGCAGCGAGGGTTGTCGCGAGCGGGGGAAGGAGAGGAAATTGAGAGGGAGTAGGGGACATACAGTATCAGAAACGACAAGGTGGGGATCTGCGATGCTGCAACAACACCTCCTCATATTTTGGCACCAGAAATTCAAACCCAGGTTTCTGTGATTTCGGTATCCTGGAGCCCTGGATGCCAGAAATCGCGCATGGGGCGCGCCGTGGAAAACACTCGTCCTGCCCGCGACCCCAGGGTGGTTGAGCAACTACCTAGACACCACATCCATAGTAGCCAGTGGCTGGGGTTGCGGAGGGGACATGCGCCGCCGAGGCCACATCCCGACCCGAAGAATGATGAGCACCCTAAGATCACGCACGGATGTTCAGAGAAGGGCGTGCCAACCCCAGCCACTCGCAACCATAGTTGCGGGGGGCGGGGGGAGAGCGGCGAGGGGGCGAGGGGAGAGCGGCGAGCCGTCGCGAAGGGCGGGGAAGGGCGGGGGGCGAGCGGCGATGGGGGGCTGCGACGACAGGATGGCGACGCCAGGACGGCGCCGAGAGCGGCGCCCCCTTCCCCCTCTCTCCACATTTTCGGCCACCACGTCGAGGCTGGAGCGCCTCGACCATTCAGAGATTCTCTGCGCCTTGGCGTCTCCGCGCCAGACAGCGCCGCAAGGAGGCGGAACGAGCCCCCCTTCTTGGCTCAATCCATCCCCCAGCCCTTCCTTAGCCATCTCTCCTCCACCATCCCTCCACCCTTCCTTAGCCATCCCTCCACCATCTGTCGCGTACTTCGACCTCCCCGTCATCGCCCTCCCCACGCGCCCCTTCCCACCACACCACCCTCCGCACCCTTATCCTGGAACATGATACGCTCTCCCTCCATGGATCACCCCAGGAAACATAACAGATCTCCAGAGATACGGTCTTCCTCCACCTCTTCATGTTCCCCCTCCTCCCCCTCCCCCTCCTCATATCCTCCTCTCCTCCTCCTCCTCCTCCTCATCCCCCCCTTCCTCCAGAGATCCCCATCTTCCCTCGCTCCACCCCCGCTCCTCCTCCATCTCCTCGTCTTCGCCCTTCCCCACCTCCTCATCGCCCCGCGCATCCTCGTCCTCTCCCGCCTTCCATCCTCCTCCTCGCGCCTCGTTCTCTCGGAGGCCCTCCTCCTCGGGCGGGAGGCGAGCGGCCCTGGCGGGCCCAGGCTGGCCCAGGCCCAGGCCCTGGCAGGCCCAGAGCCTGCCCCTACTGCACCATCGGTGCGATCTTCTCCCTGATGAGGTCGCGCAGGCTGTCGAACTTGCCCCCCATCCCCGTGTCGTTGCGGTAGGCCCGCACGACCGCGAGGCTCCTTGGCGACGCGTCCTTGATTGTCACGAAGGCCCCGAGGATGACGCACTGCGCGTGCGTCGCCTTCCCCTGGGCGATGATCTTCTCCTGCTCGACCGCCCAGGTGAAGGGAGCCACCCCATGCGGCTTCATGGCAGCGGCGATGGCCTTCGCGTCCTCGCGGGAAGGCTCAACAGAAGCGGGTGGTGGGGCACGGGGTCCCACTTCGCCGTGGTCGTCGTCGTTGTCGCGTCGTCGTCGTCGTTGTCGCGGTCGCCGCGGCGTCGTGCCACTCGTCGTGTTCTGAGTCCCATATGCCCCTGCCCGCGCCCTCCACGGACCCCGCGCGCGCCCCGAAAGGGGCGCGATGGGGGAGAGGCACATCGGCAATATGCCCCTCGAGGCCGGTTGGAGAAGGGAGGGGGCCTGCTGGCGCCGAGGTCCGT
>CAUYUJ010007244.1:17500-20000 GCA_963575745.1 Prorocentrum cordatum | reverse complement strand
GCTCCGAACATGAAACCAGAAACTTATGACCTACATCATCTAGATGGAGCCTCTGCGCGTCACTAAAAATGCGACCACCTTCCCGGGGAGCGCGGTAGCACTCAGCTTTGGCCCAGCAGCACACGGCGACCAAATCAGCTTCGGCTTTCAAATCATCTCGGCAACTCGTCGCAAAGCTCAGGGACAGTTGGGCCAGCCACGCGACGAGGTAGGGGCTCTGCGCGGCTTTGCACGTGAACATCGGGAACTCGTTCGAACTCGATCTATGGCATGCCTTCGGCGTGAAACGTCGCGTACTGCAGTCTAGCCGGTTGTCGTGCAACCAGAGTTTGAATCGTATTTGCATGTCGTGCAGTACATCTTCCAACGGGGCCCCATCTGGCAACGGCGTTATTCGAGGTTCCACGACATACTTGTAAACGCAAGCCGACGCTAGGAAAATCATCGCGTTCCCGATCAAGTGCCAAGCCACGCCTAAGTTACTGCAGTGCACGGTGTCAGTCCGGCACCTGTCGCGCCTCCAGCCTAGTGAATCACACCTCGGCACTTTTATTTTCGATCCATGTCTGGCCGAAAAAAAACGAGGTCTGATTCCCGCCGTGGCCTGGCACTTGGGTGAGGACGCTCACCGAGTGGTTGCAGTGTTGCCAGAAGAGTTCCTCCGGCAGCTGCGTCTTGCGCCAATTGGCGCCCCGCGAGAAGTCAGCGAAAGTCAAGTTCACGAGGGCCTTGCTTGCCCAGTCCCGGTGGCAGATGAAATTGCAGCGGCAATGCCTGCTCGAATTCTTGCAGACAGAAGAAACTCTCCTTCTACAGTTGCCCTCCCTTTTCCCACTCGCCTCCGCTCTCCTAGTGGGTCCCTTCCTCCCCCTCCTTGCTCCACCCCTGCCCACCATCCCGCTCTCTCCCTGCCCCTCCCCCCCCGTCTTCTCATCTCACCGTTCCCCTTCAGTTATCCCTCCATTATCATTCCCTCCCGTTCCGTCCCGTCGTGCTCTCGTTCTTTCGGGGCTGGCTTGGCCTCCAGCCGAAAGTCTCAGCCTGCCATTCCCAATCACCGCGAAACTCTGAAAACAGCATCTTGCACCCGCCTTCGGGACATGCAATGGCTTAGAATGGGGGGGGGCCTATTCCCGACGTCTGTCGCCGAACCTAGATGCCCCCTTCCCTATGACCCCTTCCCTCTCAATGCCCCCCCATCCTATCGGCGGCCGCCCCCATTCCAAGCCATCGCGAGCCTGCAAGGTCCTTGCCCGCCATCTTAGCGCGCCACGAGCGAGACGGCCAGGGGGCACCTTCATGGTCAGTGGGGGGGAACTTGCCTATAAGCATCCAGGACGCACTCCAGACCCAAACCGCATAGAGTTGCTCAGCAGTCACCCCCGGGACCGCCAAGTCGTTGGGTAGGATTGTGAATAGGAACGACCGCGATTCAGTCGGGCACGTCGCCATGCACGATCCCCAACTCATAGCCAATATCTTATCACGCTTTATATGTTGGCCGCAATCGGCATGGAAGCCATATGGGACGGCGGCCCTCATGGGGATGTGGTGTTGCGTGAACCCCGGATGTTCAGCCGCCCACTTGGATTGAGTCTGGTGCTCCCAAAATTGCTGTAGGCCATCACCCCCACTATCTCCCAAAATAGATTCTTTGAAACATTGGGGGCCAACGGAGTGAAGGGCGCCAAGCACTTCGTGCGGATACAAAACGTGGTGCACTCTATCGATAGTGCCGTTATCGTTGAGATTACGGACGGTGACCTCGAGGCCGCTGTCATTTCGACAACGATTCGGCTCGACGCCACCTTCCCATAGGGGAGGGCTGTGTTTTGTTCTGTCCCCCTTCCTTTCCCTCCCACCCTCCGCCCACCCTCCCCCCTCCCGCAGTGTTCCCAGGGGGGTGGGGGCAATCGTTGTCGGAATGACAGTGGCCCGACCTTAACTTCCACGGGGTCCAGCACAAGGTTGAAAGATTTAGACCATCTCAAAAGGTCTCGCTGAGTATTCTGCGAACCACCTGAGCCCAGACTCGCCCATGCAGATACGAGCTCGTCCTGGCCACCGTACACGGACACTATATCACGCGCTGCCTGGGCAGCCTCTGTAGCCGCGCATGCCCCGCTTGAAACTCGCGCAAAGAATCGGCGGGATATTGGGTTGGCCGTCAGCTCGGAGAGCGGCCCGGGGTTGAAAGCACCACCCGCCGGACAGACCCCCGGGCGAAGGAGGATGAGCGGGGAGGAGGAAGACGAGGAGGAGGGGGAGGAGGACAACGACGATGACGATGGAGAGGAGGGGAGGAAGGAGGGGGATGAAGGCCGACGGGGAGGGCACTGGCGAGGGCGAGCTATAGCCCTTGGATTGCACCCCATGGTCGCCGTCTGCGCCGCCTCCGCCGACCCTCATCGCCACGCGCTGGATGATCTGGAGGCGGTGGAGGCGGCGGTGCTGGGGGCTGGGGTTCTGGCTCGGCCGCTCTCCGGGCTACCTCGGCGCG
>CAUYUJ010007244.1:0-15000 GCA_963575745.1 Prorocentrum cordatum | reverse complement strand
CCACCGATCAGCGGCGTCGTCGTCGCCATCGTCGCAACGTAGGCTGGGCGAGGGGGGGGGGGGCGGAAGGAGGGTGGGGGTTACGTGTTCTCGAAGTGTCCTTGGAGCGCCGCTTGACGAGATCATCTACCAGACTCTCCTCGCCGTGGAACTTATTCAGCAAGTCGGCCCGCGTGTACCCAGCCCACGCGTTGCCCCCAGACCCCCTGTCCTCCCAAATCACCTCCTCCATCGCCTCCATCTTGCCCGCGTCGCCCCCGCGCGCGATGAACATCTCGACGATAGTGTTCTTCTTCGAGCGGTCCTGCGGGAATCCAGAGACAACAAAAAATGACGAGGAGTTGGTGGGAAAGGGAAAAGAGGAGGGGGGAGAGAGGAGGAGGGGGGGGAGGGCGAGGAGGATGAGGAGGAGGATGATGATGATGATGATGAAGCGCCTTGAAAGGTCGGTTCTCCCAAAACACAAACCTGAGAAGCCACCAATACGCCAAATGCGCACGGTAGAGAAAGAGGGAAGCGGGAGGAGAGGCGGAAGGGAAAGAAACGGAGGGAAGGTGAGGCCCAGCCCAGGATTGAAACCCATGATACTGAAAGAAATCACGAATAACAGACTGTCCAATATCTCAAATGAATCCCACCACAAGGTCTCTCTTGCGTTGAATGAAGATGAGAAACATGAGAAACGTAATGCAAGATAATGAAAGAGTTGCCCCAAATTGATTAACAAGCTCTTGAGTAACTATTGAAGCCAGCCTTGAGGGCCCATGGCCCCAAGGTCACAAGTAAGTAAGAAGTGAGGAAAACTTCCATTAAGTCCCATGAAACTCATTGAACATAAGTAGCAGCCAATGCGGATATATGTACTGAAAGCGAATCTGAAATATAACCTGAATGTCCCAAGCACGCAATGAACCCAGAAGATACGGAGGCATACAAGATGAACTGTCAAAGCCGAATGAGATCCCAACCGTGAGAACCCACACCAGGCATGTCCAGAAATATGGAATATGGTTGAATTCAAACAGGTATGGAGAACGCAAGATGGCTGGGAGTGTTTATGACCTTTTGTATTTTGCCAACCAACAGCGTAGAAGAACATGCAAGAGATTGAGGAGACTGAGAGTCCTCCAAAGCCGCAGGCCCATGCACCGCAGACACCAGGAGAATCGTCTGAGGGAGTCCCAGGAATGGCCTTCACGGGTACTTCCAACGCCACTTTTCCACGAAGAAATCTCCGTCCCACCAGTAGTCAGACAGGTGCCAAACAACTGGGTGAGGCCAGCCCGATTCGGGATCGAACCACGTGTCAAAAGTATTCCGTATACCAGACTTTGGTGTAGACCTTGTCCTCCTCACAGTAGTTCCACATTCCTCCCGAGCCATGCGTCCACTTGAGACGCTTCTTGGCGGCGAGCTTGACTGGGAGGCTGCGTTTAGCCATCTCCTGGAATTGGATGTTTCCCAACCGTCTCGGACAAGAGCTCCCGTCAGGATTTGAGGCGAAACGGCTACTGACCAGCACCCACTTCTTTCCAAGGAACTCTACGAACCCTTTCATCAGGACCCCGAACGTTGACATACAGTCCCTTATAGCCGCTGTCCCGACAAGCTTTGAAAAGCGGGATTTTGCACCAGTCATATGTGAAATGAGGACCACCAAGGCCCGACGGTATAAGAAACCGAGCCGGCAACTTGACCACCCTTTGGAATAGCAGCGTAGAGCAGTATGAGAGTGCCTCAAGATCTCGTTTAGACAGGAAGCAGACTTTGCGTTTAGACCTGCAAAGCTTCCCCTGAAAGAAAACGTGAGGGTCCGAATCCGTGGGATGTAGCATGCCGAAAGCTTGAGCCCAAGACTGCAGGAGCCGACAGGAGGCAAGGGGAGGGAAAGGGCCCATCCCCCTAAACCCCAAGAGAGGAGAACAGACTCCGAGGCCCAATACACAGAGGCATCCTGAGGAAGGAGGGATTGTTGCGAAGCCACGGTATCCCTAAGATCGAATGGATCAGGCGGGTCCCAGATAGAATCGCACAAGTGACATCTCCTGGCGTCAGCCAATCCACTAGGTGGTAGGCAAGGAAGAGAGAGGAGATCTCAAAGAGGTCTCGATTCAGACCCAAATACAAATTCCGTGGGGCGTCAAATGCCCCGGCTCCATTAGTATTGGAGCCTGTTCTCTGAGGCCGCAATTAGGTAAGATACCCAGACCTCTGAAGATTCCGTAACATTAAATTTGTGCATTTGCATTCCGTGAAACATTGCCACGGCAAACTTCCGAGTGTGGGGTGCACATGGGCCGCGAAAAAGGCGACGGTCTTTCCCGGTCCTAGCAAAAGACCCATCTTGATCGACAAACGTCAAAATAGACCGAATGGAGCAGATGATGGGAGATATCCCCTGAATTATGTTCCAGAACCGATCTGGGTCAACATACCCCGCTCCCAACCCTAGCTCCATCAAATCTCCAATAAGCTCTAGCCATCGAGAAGTGTCGGGTTCCCTGTTCCACCGCTCTCGGACCATCCTCTGTACATCGGTGACGCGACCAGCGACTGAGCGAAGCTCCTCCATGGACTTGGACGAGGCCCTGGTAGGTTGTCGTCTTTGAAGATACCTGGCCATTTGACCCCAAATATTCCACCAGACTGTGTAAATGAAATTCCCAGGGTCTGACCAGCGATTGTCGTAGAACACTGCGCCTTTGTATGACATTGTCTTGATCTGTACAAAAGACATAGAGCGCACTGCGATTCCCACGATCCCAATGAGGTTCTTGCATGCCTCACTTGAGAAAAACTCCTCAAAGAGATTCCATAGTTGCCTAAGAGGTATCTCGAATTCGCGCCCCTTCTCATACATGTGGAGTGTGACACATTTCCGTGGATTGTATAAACCTGAATTTACAGGAACGATCTCGGAACTTTCGATTGCCAGTGCACGCGGGCAGGCGGATGCCCACGCCTCGAAGACACAACACTGGAGGGACTTTGAATTCCATGGCCTGACGACCCTCTGAGGGGCAAGCATGAGAGTGTATTCCCAGATAACTTGAGAGGGGATTGAAGCAGAACGAGGTAAGCAAATTGAACCAAAATGACTACAGAAAGGCACCAGGACATCCAGGCGACCGAAAGATGTGGATCAATAAGATGGTGAGACAGAGATAAGAGATGCACTTTATCAGGGATCGGACGGCAGTCATCGTCCTGGCCAACGAAGTGAGATTAACAATCCCAGGCCAAACCCATTTGTACTGAGATGAAGAAGCAAACTAAGCACCAACCGACCCCAGGTAGAAACTGCCACTTCACGGCCTTGAGCAAGGAGTGAGAAACAACCCCACTTAGCCCCGACAACCGAATTGAGAAGAACATGATGCAATCCCAGCTCATGAGAAATGACCTGAATGCCTAATGCAATGAGGCACTTGTAATCCCAAGCATTCCCAGATTGAACCAAAAGCCATCATCCTGGCAAAGTGATGGGATTAACAATCCCATCCAAGCCCGTTTGAACTGAAGTGAAGGACCGAACTAATCACAAAGCAATCCCAAGTTGAGAAATGTCCCATCGAGGCTGTGGGCAAAGAGCAAGAATCGACCCCACTACTTTGGCCCTGACGGACGTGTTGAGGAGAGCAGAACTTAATCCCTGCCCCAGAGAAATGGCCTGGGGTCTCACTGAAAGCCCTTGTGATCCCAGATTGATCCAGGGTTGAACCAAAAGGAGAGCTGAGGGCCCGAAGGGAAGAAACACTTTAGCTGTATCTTCTGAACTGCCTCGATCACATCAGGAAACGAGGTTTGCAAAGCATATGGCACCTTACATTGGCACCGTTATTCCCAGACTCCACCGTGATAAGATCTCCAACATCTTCAAACATATCCTTAACGTAGAGGAGTGCCACAATGCAGCTGCCAGCAAAGATCTGTGATTTGTCGTGTAGCCTCTCCTTCTTAGGGCAGACCTCTGGGCCAATGAACGCCTCTTTGGTATAAAACCGCGCATTGAACAAATGAATGTCCTTGGAGCGAAACGTGTTGAGCCCAAAGTGCCAGAGAATCTTCGTGACGTCCCTGGTAGTGAGATAGCCGTGCTCTCCCAGAACTGGAATACTGTCTGACACCAGTGGGCCTTGATTGTCAATGATAAAAGGCGTGAGCTCACGAACTGTGATGATTTGGAAGTGTTCCCCGACCTTGGCCTTGAAGGTGTTCAAACCTGTAAGCTGGGGAACGAAAGCCATAATGTAACGCCTTGAGCTGGTGTGGTCTGTGCCGCCCTTCGGGGCGAAAATTGGGCATCCTGAGTGGTCGTATTCCAACTGAGACTTCAGCACTGGAGGGCCCAACTTGCTGATCCAGGGCTTCTTATCCTGTTCCCAGCTCTTTGGAGCAGGCTGCGACCTTCGGTCAGGCGAGTCGACTTCCGCTTCAGATCCAGAGGTAGAGCTCCTGGAGTCGGGAGATCCCGAAGACGGTGGGGAGGGTCTGACAGGTGCTTCCCCACGGTAGTCCTGCGTCTCTGGCAAGGCCTCATCCGACTCGGGCTTGGACCCCGACTCGCCACCCTGCAGTTGTTTCTTGAACCCACCTGAGTACTGCATCTTCCTGGCAATCGGTGAACGGCTCCGAGACACAGAGTCTCCCCTGTGCACAGGTGCTGGGGGAGGCGTAGGGAGTACCCTGGCTTCGCGAGGGTCAGCACCTGAAGATGCTTTGGCCTTGAGGCCCTGGTTCTTGAACTCGACTGTCCTTGCTTGGTCCTCCTTTTTCTGTTCGAGCTTCTTCTGCAGCTTGACTTTCTTCTCATTCGAGGTAAGCACGGGCTTCGTCTCCATCTTGACCAGACGCTTCCGAGCCCAACGATCTAGTGCGTGGCGATCGAATCCAAAGAAAAGGGGGATTGTCGGCTGAATCTGATTCCCAACCAAATCCAGATCCTGAGAGTAACAGGTGTCCGTGGTGAAAGTAAAGGTAGCCCCGCTGGGCGCAGTACGGTAGCAAATGTGAGTCTGGGTCACGCCAGACGAAGCCGATGGCTACTGAAGGCGAAGGTGAAGCGGTTGCCGAACCCAATCAAGCATTTCTTGAGCAAGACCCAAACGAAACTTTTTGTCCCGGGAGCCCTGAGGAGAGAATAAGGTGGTCCAGGCATCCTTGTCATACCTGAAAACGCATCCCCTATGCGAGCGTGAGTGGGTACGGCTGCCACCAAAGTTGTCAAAGGAGCGATTCTGAATAACCCAATGCTTGCAATATTGAAACAGCCTCGACGAAAAATCTTCTGGATGTCTTTGCATGTGTGAAACCCAACTAATAGCTGAATCCAAATGAAAAATAGCCCATGAGACCTCTTTGAATCCCTTGGTTTTGCGATTTCTGCGTAAACTGAATTGTTCGGGAGATTCCCCCGGGAGCCTTCTGAGTTTCAACATGATCCTGATACATTGATTTTGAGCCTTGGTAATCAAATCCGCCGTCGTCTTACAAGGGACCCAGGCAGCACCTCTTGATCGGATAATCCCCCCCGCCATACAGTTGAGTTTAGAGAGACGTTTAGACATGGGGATCTGCTCGTTGATCAAGAACCTACTGTTAGCCCAAAAGGCTTTGTTGATCTGTGAAATACCCTGCTTGACATCTTCGTGACAGGATCCAGTGGCGGAGAGAATTGGACCCAGCACCTTGGCCTCCGGTACTACAGACCAAGTTTTCCCAAAGGGATCGGACCACTTGTATCCTTGAAAGAAGTAGGGGTAGGCCGGAAGGATTTCCCGATCGTCTTTGAGTTTGAGCCGATGTTCATTCCAGAGCTCTGACTCTACCAGTGCGGTCAGAGTTGCAAGGTCTTGTTCCGAGGACGCCACCACGAAGATATTATCTGACCAGCTGAGAAGAGCAATCCTGAAGTCGAAGCCCAACTGCTCGCAACGGATAGAGATTCCCAAAGAAGAATGGGTGATTTTCTCCAAGGTGGAGGCGAAACAATCTTCTACGGAAACGCGCGCCAGTACGCATGCCGTCCCAGCTCCTTGCATCAACCCACGGTCTCTCTGGATAATCCCAGTGTTTGAGTCCAAAAGTGAGATGGAAACTCGAGGGTTCCTATGCAACCTGATGCAGCCCACTGCTAAGAAAAGAGGGACTCCCCGTCCCAATAGACTCCGCAGGACTAATCCATAACGGATCTGATCGTGGTGAGCTTTGATGTCAGTAATCCCAACCATTCCTTTGTTAAAGTGATCTCGGCCATATTCTAAAATGTGATAGACACTGGTGTGAAGTTCCTGTAATTGTCCACCTTTGCTGAGCCCAAAAATAAGACCCTTGAGACCTTTAGAATCAGTGTATGAGTCCAGAACTGGCAGAATGGCCCTTGCCACATATGCGTGCCCAATCTTGGCAATTGCAGGCTGAGGGATGACAACTCTAGTTTGAGAAGGGGTTCCAAAACCCTTGATCTTGTTACCCAAGTGGCCCCCGAATGTGACGTCGTTCCAGAATTCGGGATCGCCTAAGCAGGCCTGTATACACCCCGTGAGCCTTTGGGACCATCCCGAGGCTTTTACTACCGCCGTACAGGCGAACTCTGTGTCGATCTTTCGGGGGGCCTTGATGTTGTCCAGCGCGTCTTCCAGCAGGGAGGGAATGATGGGGTCGTTGTAGAAGTTGAAGAAACCCAAAGAGCGAAGCCAGGCGATGTCCTCCTGCCGCTCCGATTCTGAGAGTCCCCACCTCTCGCTGTATTCTTCAGCAACCAGTGTGGTACAGCGGTCCACTTCAAAAATCTTGACTTGATCTACACAGAAACCCAATATGGGTAGGAGGGACTTGCGGGAGGCCCAGACCCGTTTTCCTTGAGAGGCGTTGAGCGCAACCTGAGCCAAATCGCGTTGAAGTTTAGTTATCTTGAGTGCTTTCAAGAGGAGCTGACCCAAGGCGACCCTCGTGGCTTCGTTAAGTTCGGAGTTGAACCGTGTCCTGAGACTCTTGACCCAAAATGGCTCTTCGGCAAATCTCCTAAAACTCCTTGGGAGAGCCTGAGTCGCTTCATAGACCTGACCCAACATGTTTTCCCAGAAATCAAAGGAGAGGGTGAGGTCCCTTGGATCATGATACCTGACCGCACATGAATCGGGCTGTTCTTCGTCATTTAGACGAATAAGTTCCGCTGATTCGGGAAACAGACCCTGGGCGATCTTCCTAACCTCCAAAATGTTTGTAGGAGTCCACAGGAGAGGTCTTCTCTTACGAACCTGCTGGTGAAAGGCCAGGATACCACAGCCAATAAGGGCATGGTCCCCTGGGACGCCCGCCCAGCAGGCGAAACAGTCAAAAGAGAGATCACTCCTGGCGAGAGCAATGTGATCGATCGTGCTGTTGGCTTGAGAGAGCGCCTGCTCACCATCGGGCTTCCTAGTGAATTGCATGGAAGTCTCTTGGAACCTAAGAGGGCACCAACGGAGATCGAGATATGAACAAGCTTCGCAGAACGATCGGAATTTCTGGTCTCCGTTACCTTGATCGGCATTCATGTCCCCCAACCAAGAGAGAGTAGACCCCACAGGGCGGGATCGACCGAGTTGGATGGCACAGTTTAGAGAATCATGGAAAAAATCATGGGCAAGATGAGAGAAGAGAAAGGATCTGGCATGATGGTGGCATCCATCGAGACAGTCGGGACGAAGATCAACACGGATAGATCTCCAATCGCAGACAATGTCTTTCACACGTTTTCTCAGAGATTTGTGCACAAGCACGCCCATGGCCCTACACCCAGGGCCAGAGTGATGGCGGTAGTAAGCATGGCCATTGAAAACAGGGCGTAGTAGCCCATCGTTTTGAAGGCAGCCCTTGAAATCCGCCTCTAAGATACAAATTAAGCCCCAGCACTTCAGCTCGAGCAAATCTAGGTTGGCTTGCATTTGAGTCTCGTCGGCCCACTTGCCCTGCACATTGAGTGCACAAACGAGACCCCTCACGTAGGCACCTCAGAGAGATAGTGCCTCGTCGATGGTGTCTTTCAGCGTCTTGCGGAGCGCTTCGTCGGGGATCTCCTTGAGAGACTCTTGCCACTGGAATTCCCCGTCCTTGATAGCACCTATCTGATGGTCCAAGACGAAAAATTTTCGAGTCCGAGAACAAACCACGTAACTGTCTGTTCGATCTCCCATTGCCTTTTCCAGTGCTTCTGAAACGGTCTTGAACGATTTTGCTGGGCCACGCTCCTCCTTAGTACTAATCTGGCCACACCAGATCAAGTGTTCCAAGTGCCCAGGGATCTTGAGATCACGGATCGTAGCAGCTGCTTGAAGTCCCACCGCAATCGAACTCCATTTGATCTCAACACAACTCCCATACCCAAATGGTGCAACAATATGCGTGGGCTGGGGAACATCTGCTCGGCGAAGGACCGCCCGTGCCTTTTCCAGAGCCTCCTGCTTCTTGAGATCCCAGCCCAGGTTGGTGAGAATGAAGATGTCTCTATCTGCTCTTGGGGTGCTGGCCCACGGCGGACCCTTTTTCCTGGACGGACCCTGGCTTGACTGGCTTTCTAGTTGTTTGGCTGCCATTTCCGCGCGCAGGGACTTCTGCTCCAGTTCAACAGCCAGAATCCTTTCGTTGAAGGCTTTCTGCACCTCGGTCTCACCTGCCTCAAGGTTGGCAAGCTTTACTTCGTGATCATTGATCAAAGTGACGGCTACTGAGAATTCCTGAGCCAACGCCTTTTGAGTTCCCAATACATCAAGTTGTAACGAATCGATACGGTCCTTGATGGGAGCGATCTTTTTATCTAGAAGCGACTCGAGTTGCGCCAAAAATCCGTCGGCACCTGTGGCTGTCGAGGCAGCCCCTGAAGAAATTGAACCATTCTCTCCCAGGCCTGTACCCTTAGCAGATCCCTTGGCCGCCAGTGTTCTCATAGCCTTCGAGGCCTCTTGCTGATTTTCTTTGTCTTCGTCTACCATCCGAGCATCGTCTCTCAGTCTTTTCTGCTTATCGATATCTAAAGATAAGAGCTTTTGCATGGTTTCTCCAATCTGCAATGTCGGCATGGCCGAAAGTGTTAAGTACCAGCCAGTTACCCAAAATTTTGAGACGGAAATGAAGCGCCGAATTGACAAAACCCAACAAAATTCGCGAATTCGCCCAAATTGAGTCGATATCCCACCAATGGAAGTGATATCCCACTGATAAATCCCACTGATTAAACCCAAATTGAATCGATCTTGCTGAACCCGAAGAAGACGAAGAAGGCAGCGATGGCTGCCGCGCCGCCCGCGGCGACGCACCCCCCCCCCCCACACGCTTGAGCCAAAATGGCTTGAGGAGGAGGAGGAGAAATAGGAAGAGGATACCCCTGAAACGCGACATCGATGTCGCATTTCAGGGGTCGAGGAGGAGGAGGAGGAGTTGGGGCTCGAGGAGGAGGAGGAGGAGGAGGCCAAAGGGGCCACTGACCGATTCTTAAATGTTTTAGAATAGGTCACAGCAGCGACCCTGCCCCCTGCGGCCCTCGCCTCATGAGGAGGCGGGGTGCAGCGGAGGGGGTGGGGGGAGTGAGGATGAGGAGGGGGCGGGGGGGGGGGGGGGGGTGGAAGGGGGGGGGGGGGGGGGGGAGGATGACGGATGGGGGTCGACAACAAGAGGCGGAGGAGGGAGGAGGCTCGAGGCGAAGGAGCAGCATAAGCAGGAGCAGCGGGAGGGGGAGGGGGAGGGGGGGGAGGAGGAGGAAAGGATATTGTTGTGCATAGCACCCCGGGTCCGCGCCGCACGCGGCCCACTTCTCGCTGAGAAGTGGCGGGCATGAGCGCCCCATCACCTTGCGCCCCATGCGGTTCCACTGGGCGGCGCGCTCGTTCTTGTCCAAGGTCTCGAGGGCGCGCTCGATCCCCTTCTCGAGGTCAGCCGAGCGAATGCCCCCATCGGCCTGGCGCGGGAAGAGAGACACCTCGGCCGCGACGCCGTCGGGCGGCGCTGCCTCCGCGGACGCCGTTGCTCCCGTGGGCGCCGCTGCCTCCGCGGGCGCCGCGGGTGGCGGCTTGCCGCCGCCCGCGCCGCCGCTCGCCGCCACCTGCGCCCTGGGCATGGAATGCCTAGGGCCCTCGGGGTTCGATGGGGTCTTCGACCTCACACGCCTGCGGCCGTTGGGCTCACTCATCTGCGGTGTCTCGGGGATGTCCGATGACGCCGCTACCGGAGACCGACTTGGCGGGGCTGACGATGGCGCTGGGCGCTTCCTGGACTCCGGCTCCTGTTTCATATCAGTCTGCAGCGCCCGAGGGACAAAGATGATACTCCCCTTGAAGTCAGTCATGATTTTGTTGTTCTTATCTCGGAGCATCACCAAGTTCCGAGAGTTCATCGGGGCTTGCGCGGCGTCTTGACGCGCGACAGTGTGGGCTCGATGGCTTACTCGCTCATGTAGCAGTACCATCTCGAGCCTTCAAATGCTTTGGACATGGGGGTCGGAAGGGGCATATTGCAGGTTCCTCACTCGGGGATGCTAGTGCGCAGAACCCTTGGAGCGTTACCCTCAACCACATGTTTCTGAGGGTACACCACAAGAAATAACCAATGGATTTGCTGAAACACTGCGGTGAAAAATTAGCTGGGGGGGGGGGGGGGGGGGGGCACGCACAGGCAAAAACAATTCTTAGGTTTTTTCAATGCGGTATAACCATAAGTTAGGCTAAATTTATGGTTTTAGGGCCCTTTATTATGGTATATCTTATGGTCGCTTATGCTATCTTATGCTCACTTTTGCAGGGTTATGCTAACTGTTGCTAGTGTTATGCCCTGTTTTGATGTTTTGTTGGGGCCAACATGCGGATCAGACTGTTTGAAGGCCTCTCCACTAGCCAAACAGTGTCTCGCACCGAAGGATCTTGTGGAAGCTCTCGGCGCCACAAGGAGGAAACTGTTTTACGCTCCGCCTGCGCACGTGCAAAGGTCAATGCTCTACTTCGATGTAGCCCCTACTCTCGATAGGGCAAGCTCCAACTCTGAAATTACCTGGTCTAAACAGGCATCAGCCCAAGGGTCGTCTGATGCCACCGACTTCAGCTGTGCAGGGGTCAACCCGCGAGGGAGGGGTCGGACGGCTAATTCATTCGAATGCACTCGTGCGGCTTGCACCCCGAACTCGGACTCTCGAGGGTGCGCCTCTGCGCCCTTCAGCTGGCGCGTTCCATTCGCGCACCGAACCCCCCTCTGGTCAACGTGCATGGCGGTAGTCTGCAAGCTACTCTTCTGGGAAAAATCCGGAAACCTGCACAGGCCATGGAGGGCGGAAGAGTTTGAATATAGACGAGTGGGCTTCCGAGTCTCCGCTCCGAAGGGCTGCGCCCACGTCGGGCACGTCTGGGACGCGTCGCCGAGAGCGGTCGCAAGTTGTTGCGCTCGCGGGCGCAGCTCCAAGATGGGCGAAACGGGTTGTTCTGCCGCGAAAATTGCGCTGTGCATCGCCAACGCCAAAAATATCAATAGGACAACCCTAGAAGTACACATGTTAGCCCGAAACACGCTGGGCTCATCAATGCGCGCGAGGGGATTCTCACGCGAACGCCCGGTCTGCTTGCGTCCAATCCACACCCAGCTAGAGCGCGGAGGGGCGGACCAAAAGAGACCTTGTGTGCGCATGTGAAGAATGCATGCGGTAGCTCTCAGAAAGCCTGCGACGCTGCGCGCGTCGCCCAGGTTGCTGGGGGCCCGGGCTTTTACGGAAGTCGCGGCGCAGAGCATATGCAAAGAGAGGGAGCGGGAAGGTAACCCCGGGACATGAGGGGGATATCGCCCAGAATTGGGATTGAGAGAAAGGGGGAAGCGAGGGGGGGCGCGGGCGTGGGGGATCGAGGAGGAGGTGGAGGGTCGAGGGGTCGAGGTGGAAGGGCGGGGGGCGGGGTGAGGGGGGGTGAAAGCGGGCGACAAAGGGGCAGGGGGGCCCCGCAGATCGTTTTTGAATCGCGTCGATTTCGAACATCGGGGCGAAGGGTAAGGTTGCGAGGGGAACGCTACGCCATCGAATCGAAACGGCAAAACGTGAACCTGACTGTCATGCAACCCATGCTGACGCCGTCTAGGTCGTGGGCCTTGGCCCCGTTCAAGACGGAGTGGCATCCAGCGAACATCCCAGCCACGCCCACCATGCCACGGGGCTCGGAGCCCGGGGGCCCCCGAGGAGGAGGACGAGGAGGGGAAGGGGGACAAGGGGGAGGAGGAGGAGGAGAAGTAGGAGGAGGAGAGGAGGCCAAATGGAGCCACTGACATATTCTTTAATATTTTAGAATAAGGTCACAGAGGAGGAGGACGAGGAGGATGAGGAGGAGGGGGATGCTGAGAATGCGCAACATGGTTCTAATCACGCTGAAACATGTTGGGAGAGGAGGAGGAGGAGGAGAAGAAGGAGGAGGAAGAGGAGGAGGAGGAAGAGGAGGACGAGAATGAGGAGGAGGAGGAGGAGGACGTGACCTTTCCCACTCACATCACATCCATGAAAACATGGAGAGTGTAGTGGGGGAGGGTAACGCGGTGTCGGGCAAGCCCAGGGGCCCTGCAGAGCAATCAGCATCGCGATGATGCGAATGAACTTCTTAGGGACCAAGCTGGCCATCGTGCCTAAAAGGCGCACCCCCGGGGGTGATCAGATGGCGTCGCCCCCCGCCCCTGACTGGGAGAAGAAGGGGGCGTGGGGTTGGACCGCCCGAAGGGGGAGGGGCACGCATCACGCGCAGAGGGCATTTAAACGCAGGGCACCGCATGTCGTCGATGCAGGCTCTCGGACGCAACGCTCGACGAAGGACGTGATGTTGCGGTCGTCGTCATCGGTGTCGCCGTCGTCCGACATGTCGTCGTCGCTGCTACTGATGCAATGGATAGAATCGCCCTCCATGTGTGGCTGCGACAAGGGGCCGCCCAGCTCCTCCGATTTGAAACCCAGTTGCTCCGATTGCGCTCTGATTTCCCACGCTTCCTCCTCCTCTTCCTCCTCCTCCCCCTCCTCCACCGCCTCCTCGTCTGCGCCCTGAGGGGCCCGAACGACCCACCTCCTGGCGAGGCCTTCCCCCGATAGGCCCGAACGACTCACCCCCTGGCGCGGCCCGAAGGGCCCCGCCAGGGGGCGAGTCGTTCGGGCCCCTCAGGGCGCAACTGGGGGCGGCGACATGCGATGGTCGATGAATACTACTCTCGTCCTCGGCGCGACGGGGAAGCGGAAGTGCACGCGCCCGAACTGCGGCACAGAACATGGCGAGAAGGTTGAGGAGGAGGAGGACGACGACGACGAGGGGGAATAGGAAGAGGGAGGAGGAAAGGCAGGAGGAGGAGGAGGAGGAGGAGGAGTGCCCACAACCAATTTTTACGCATCCACGCCAGTGGCATGGCACGTGTAACTCTGCAGTCGTTCGGGCCCCTCAGGGCGCAACTGGGGGCGGCGACATGCGATGGTCGATGAATACTACTCTCGTCCTCGGCGCGACGGGGAAGCGGAAGTGCACGCGCCCGAACTGCGGCACAGAACATGGCGAGAAGGTTGAGGAGGAGGAGGACGACGACGACGAGGGGGAATAGGAAGAGGGAGGAGGAAAGGCAGGAGGAGGAGGAGGAGGAGGAGGAGTGCCCACAACCAATTTTTACGCATCCACGCCAGTGGCATGGCACGTGTAACTCTGCAGCGGCTGTCCCAATGGCCACCGTGTCGGGCCCGCAGCCGCTGCAGCCCACGTCGCCAAGGGTGGCCAGATCCACAGCGGTAGCGAAGTTTGCGGAACCCGCTGGAGGAGGAAGCGGAGGGGGAGGAGGAGGAGGAGGAGGCGCATGGAAGAGGGGGGAGGAGGAGGATAATAAAGGAGGTGGAAGGGGGGGGGGGGTATACGCGGGGAGGGGAGAGCGTGGACACGAGGAGGCAACTACATCTGCGATGCCAGCTGCCCTTGACGACAGGAAAACCCCATGATGTGCTCGCCCCGAGCTGCGTTCCACAGCCCACCCGGCGGACGGCACATCAAACCACGAAATCACGCGGAGGCCGTCAGTTGCTGGCCCGCGAGCTCGACGACCTTCTTCCACAGCAAGCGCGGGTCGTCGTTCTCGGCCTTGCTGAATGGGCACTGGGCCTGGCCAGCGGGCATCGTGGGCCAGTTGATGCGGAACGCTTTCTTCGCCATCAGAACCTCGATCTTGGCCAACGTGTTCCCGGAGATACCTGGCATCTCCACCCAGCGCGACCATGACTTCGACCCGCGCGGATGATATGGGGGCCGAGCGCCCCCTGGCAGCTTGGACAAGAAGTCAGCGTTCGCCAACTCGAACGCAGCGGGGTCGCAGATCGCAGGCTTACTCCTGCGGTCTATGCAAGACGCGTGACGGGGCAACGAGGAGCAGGCAAGGGGGGGGAGGAGTACGAGGAAAGGAGGGGGAGGAGGAGGAAGAGGAGGAGGAGGAGGAGGGGGAAAAGCGAAATGGGAGGAGGGTGGAGGAGGCTCAGCACGTCGCTGGAGAGCGGAGCTGATTCTGGAGGGGGGACCCCGCGAAAAGCGCTCACACACCCCTTCGGGGTAGAGGAGGAGGGGGGAGGGGCTACGGAGGAGGGGGGAGGATAACGAGGAGGAGGAGGAGGAGGAGGAGGAGGAGGAGGAGGAGGAGGAGGAGGAAGTTGCCCCCCCCCTCGTGGGCTCCGCTTGGCAGCGCCCTCCTCGCCCCCCGCGGGCTCGGCTGCCGGGGGCCCCTCCGCCTCGGCCGCCTCGACCGCCGCTGGACGCTTCGCCGCCGCCTTCGCCTTCCCCTTGGCCTTGGTCGGGCGTTGCCAAAGCTGCCCCTGGCCCAAGGTGCACGCAGCTTTTCGCCTCCTTTTTGGACCCCCTGGACCCTCTGGGCCTCGCGAGGGGCGCCCTGGGGGCCACGGTGCCAGGAAATCCTGGGGGGCACCTTGGGCCAAGGACACCTTTGGCAATTACCCATTCGCCTTGGCCTTCGCCGCCGACTCGGAGCTGCAAGCCG
>CAUYUJ010007243.1:0-48041 GCA_963575745.1 Prorocentrum cordatum | reverse complement strand
CTCCTGGCGGGTTCCTGAGCGGGGTTCTGGGCGGTGCCCAATTCACCGTGACGCTGGTCTGGGGGGAGCTCCTGGGGGGCTCCTAGGGAGCTCCTGGTGGGCTCCTGGGGAGCTCCCAGTGCGCTCCTGGCGGGTTCCTGAGGGGGTTCCTGGGCGGTGCCTAATTCACCGTGACGCTGGTCTGGGGAGGGCTCCTGAGGGCTCCTAGGGGGCTCCTGGGGGGCTCCTGGTGAGCTCCCAGGGCGCTCCTGGCGGGTTCCTGAAGGGGTTCCTGGGCGGTGCCCAATTCACCGTAACGCTGGTCTGGGGGTGCTCCTGGAGGGCTCCTAGAGAACTCTTGGAGGGCTCCTGGGGAGCTCCCAGGGCGCTCCTGGCGGGTTCCTGAGGGGCGGTGCCCAATTCACCGTGACGCTGGTCTGGGGGAAGCTACTGGGGGGCTCCTAGGAGACTCTTGAGGGGCTCCTGGTGGGCTCCCAGGGCGCTCCTGGCGGGTTCCTGAAGGGGTTCCTGGGCGGTGCCCAATTCACCGTGACGCTGGTCTGGGTGGGCTCTTTGGGGGCTCCTAGGCGATTCCTGGTGGGCTCCTGGGGAGCTCCCAGTGCGCTCCTGGCGGGTTCCTGACGGGGTTCCTGGGCGGTGCCCAATTCACCGTGACGCTGGTTTGGGGGGGCTCCTGGGGGGCTCCTGAGGAGCTCCTGGTGAGCTCCCAGGGCGCTCTTGGCGGGTTCCTGAAGGGGTTCCTGGGCGGTGCCCAATTCACCGTGACGCTGGTCTGGGAGGCTCCTGGGGGGCTCCTAGGGGGCTCCTGGGGGGCTCCTGGGGAGCTCACAGGGCGCTCCTAGCGGGTTCCTAAGGAGGTTCCTGGGCGGTGCCCAATTCACCGTGACGCTTGTCTGGGGGAGCTCCTTGGGGGCTCCTAGGGAGCTCCTGGGGGGCTCCTGGAGAGCTCCAGAGCGCTCCTGGCGGTTCCTGAGGGGGTTCCGGGCGGTTGCCAATTCACCGTGAAGCCTGGGGACGATGGTCGGGGGAGCTCCTGTTGGGCTCCTAGGGGGCTTCCTGGTGGGCTTCCTGTGGAGCTCCCAGGCAGCTCCTGGGGGTTCCTGAGGGGGTTACTGGGCGCTGGGGCGGTGCCCAATTCACCGTGACGCTGGTCTGGGGTGGGCTCCTGAGGGCTCCTAGGGGGCTCCTGAGGGGGCTCCTGGGGAGCTCCCAGGGCGCTCCTGGCGGGTTCCTGAAGGGGTTCCTGGGCGGTGCCCAATTCACCGTGACGCTGGTCTGGGGGTGCTCCTGGAGGGCTCCTAGAGAACTCTTGGGGGGCTCCTGGGGAGCTCCCAGGGCGCTCCTGGCGGGTCTCCTGAGGGGGGGGGTTCACGGGCGGTGCCGCGATCCACCGTGACGTTAGGTCTGGGGGGAGCTCCTGGGGGCCTCCTAAGGAGATCCTGGGGGCTCCTGGGGACTCCCAGGGGCGCTCCTGGCGGGTTACTGAGGGGGTTCCTGGGCCTGAGGGGGTTCCCGGGCGGTGCCCAATTCACCGTGACGCTGGTCTGGGGGGAGCTCTTGGGGTGCTCCTAAGGAGGCTCCTGGGGAGCTCCCAGGGCGCTCCTGGCGGGTTCCTGAGGGGGTTCCTAGGCGGTGCCCAATTCACCGTGACGCTGGTCTGGGTGGGCTCCTGGAGGGCTCCTAGGGAACTCATGGGGGGCTCCTGGGGAGCTCCCAGGGCGCTCCTGGCGGGTTCCTGAAGGGGTTCCTGGGCGGTGCCCAATTCACCGTGACGCTGATCTGGGGGGTCCCAGGTGGCCCGAGTCGCCAGGAAACGTCTTTGGGCCCTCAGGGGGCTCCGATCCACTGGGCGCCGTCCAATACACCCGAGTCGCCAGGAAACGTTCCTGCGGCGCCCGGTTCGCCAGAGAACGTCTTTTGTCAGCCAGCCGATCGCAGAGGTCCACTCTGGAAAACTCTAGGATTCGAGGTCGGAAAAAATTGCCAGTCGCAATCCGTGTCTTTTAGCGATTTTATGTTGGCGATCCAGGAGGGGCCCGACCAGCGTCACGGTGAATTAATCTGATGTTTTGGGTTTATAAGTCTCTTTGACGATCGCCCAGGCGGGCACAGGATAATCGCTTGCGCGTAAGCCGCATCATTGATAATGAAATAAGGCCCTCGCGGGCCATGCCTGACGGCAACCGAGACTCTGCTTGGGCTGGCCTGATATTCACGTACGGCCGTGAGGTAGTCTGACTGCGAGGTGCCAGTTAGGGCGCTTGCCGCCTAAATGAGCGGGTGGATACGGGCCAAGCGGCCCTGGGCGAGTTTAGGGTTTAGGGTTTAGGGTCTAACAGGGCAAGGCCACGATTACAACCTTCAACGGAACCCACCTGCGGTGGCCATAATTCCCCCCCGCATCTCCACCCCCCCATAAAGATCATATCTTCTATCATGTCATAGCGTGGCTGTAGCATAGCATGGCAAAGTATAGCAAGCCTGGGAGCAAGCGCTTAGCAGATACAGCATGACATCGCATAGCATTGCCTACACGCATGATGTAGCCAGACCCGCACCTGGTTCAGCCCAGCCGTGTCACTGGCGCCGTGTCAGCCGTGCCGTGTCAGACGCTCCGTCCCAACCACACCGTGTCATCATAACCGACTCTGCAAAACCGTGTCAGCCGAACCGTATCAGCCGAACCGAACCGAACAGTATCAGCCAAACCATGCCAGACGAACACTCTCAGCCAAAGCGTGTCGACAGAACCGCGTCAGCCGAAACGTGCCAACCGAACCGTGTCAACCGAAACGCGTCCGCCGAACCGTGTGAACAGCACAAGAAAGTAACCCTGGGGGTTTAGGGTTTAGGGTTTAGGGTTTTAGGGTTGTACGGGCTTCTCTTGGCAGCGGCTGGGAGTCCTCCAATGCTGCCCCCCCTTCGGCAAGCTTGATTGGGGGGGCGGTTAGCCGACCCGAGCAAGCTTGGCGAAGGGAGCAGGAGGTGCAACATCTTCCCACCCCCGGCCGCATGGCCGGCAACCTCCCAAACTAAAGCCTTTTATTAGGGTTTAGGGCCGCTGGCCCCTAAATTCCCAAATGGCTCCAAGCGCTCCCAGGCGCTCCCTGGCGCTCCCAGGCGCTCCCAGGCGCTCCCAAGCGCTGCCCGGCGCTCCCCAGCGCTCCCAGGCGCTCCAGGCGCTCCCAGGCGCTCCCCGGCGCCCCCAGGCGCTCCCCGGCGCTCCCTGGCGCTCCCCGGCGCTCCCAGGCGCTCCGCGGCGATCCCAGGCGATCCCAGGCGCTCCCCGGCGCTCCCAGGCGCTCCCCGGCGCTCCCCGGTGCTCCCGGCGCTCCCTGGCGCTCCCCGGCGCTCCCCGGCGCTCCCAAGCGCTCCCAGGCGCTCCCAGGCGCTCCCACGCGCTCCCAGGCGCTCCCAGGCGCTCCCCGGCGCTCTCCAGCGCTCCCAGGCGCTCCCAAGCGCTCCCGGCGCGCTCCCAGGCGCTCCCAGGCGCTCCCAGGCGCTCCCAGGCGCTCCCAGACGCTCCCAGGCGCTCCCAGGCGCTCCCAAGAGCGCCCAGAGGCGCGCAGAGCGGCCCACACGTGTTTTTACGTGTCGGAGAAGTAGGAACCCCACCAGAGGACGAAAGGTCCCCGGGTTTAGGGTGTTGTACTCTTCGAGGATCAGGAAGAGTTCATCTTTGAATCGCGACTCCCAAGGGGCAGCCTACGGCTGCATGGGCGACCCAGTCTGGCAACCCGCTGAAGTATCTCAGAGATGCCCTGTCTCTCGTCGACGGCGACGGTGATGCGCGGTGGGGTGGGCAGAAGCGCAGCGAGGTGCTTGGGAATTTAGGGTTTAGGGTTTAGGGTTTAGGGTTTAGGGCTTCTCTTAGCTCCAGGCAGTGCTGCTCCCCCTTCGGCAAGCTTGATTGGGGGGGCGGTTAGCCGACCCGAGCAAGCTTGGCGAAGGGGGCAGGAGGTGCAACATCTTCCCACCCCCGGCCGCATGGCCGGCAACCTCCCAAACTAAAGCCTTTTAGGGTTTAGGGCCGTTGGCCCCTAAATTCCCACATGCATTCCAAGCGCTCCCAGGCGCTCCCTGGCGCTCCCTGGCGCTCCCTGGCGCTCGCAAGCGCTCTCAGGTGCTCCCAGGCGCTCCCCGGCGCTCCCACGCGCTCCCGGCGCGTTCCGAGGCGCTCCCAAGCGCTCCCAGGAGCTCCATGCATTCCAAGCGCTCCCAGGCGCTCCCTGGCGCTCCCTGGCGCTCCCTGGCGCTCGCAAGCGCTCTCAGGTGCTCCCAGGCGCTCCCCGGCGCTCCCACGCGCTCCCGGCGCGTTCCGAGGCGCTCCTAAGCGCTCCCAGGAGCTCCCTGGCGATCCCAGGCGCTCCCAGGCGCTCCCAGGCGCTCCCGAGCGCTCCCAGGCGCTCCCCGGCGCTCCCCGGCGCTCCTCGGCGCTCCCAGGCGCTCCCAGGTGCTCCCAGGCGCTCCACGGCGCTCCCCGGCGCTCCCAAACGCTCCCCGGCGCTCCCAGGCGCTCCCCGGCGCTCCCAGGCGCTCCTCCCAGGCGCTCCCCGGCGCTCCCTCCCAGGCGCTCCCAGGCGCTTCCCAAGCGCTCCCAGGCGCTCCCAGGCGCTCCCAGGCGCTCCCAAGCGCTCCCAAGCGCTTCCAGGCGCTCCCAAGTGCGCCCAGAAGCGCTTAGAGCGCCCCACACGTGTTTTTACGTGTCGGAGACATGTAGAGCCCGATCAGAGGACGAAAGGTCGCCGGGTTTAGGGTGTTGTATTCTTCGAAGATCAAGCATGGTTTATCTTTGCATCGTAGATCCCCAAGCGTGGGGTTAGGTAGCCCTAGGCTACCAGGACGACCCAGTCGGGCAACCAGCTAAAGCATCTCAGAGAAGCCCTGTCTCTCGTAGACGGCGACGGTGATGCGCGGTGGGGTGGGCAGAAGCACAACGAGGTGCTTGGGAATTTAGGGCTTCTCTTAGCGCAGCGGCCGACAGTCCAGGCAATGCTGCCCCCCCTTCGGCAAGCTTGATTGGGGGGGCGGTTCGCCGACCCGAGCAAGCTTGGCGAAGGGAGCAGGAGTTGCAACATCTTCCCGCCACCGGCCGCATGGCCGGCAACCTCCCAAACTAAAGCCTTTTAGGGTTTAGGGCCGCTGGCCCCAAAATTCCCAAATTGCTCCAAGCGCTCCCAAGCGCTCCCTGGCGCTCCCAGGCGCTCCCAGGCGCTCCCAGGCGCTCCCCGGCGCTCCCCGGCGCTCCCAGGCGCCGCTCCCCGTCGCTCCCGGCGCGTACCGAAATCGCAATGTGCGCTTCAAGCGCTTTCCAGGCGCTCCCGGCGCTCCCAAGCGCTCCCAGGCGCTTCCCTGGCGTTCCCAGATAAAAAAAGGCGCTCCCAGGGCGGCTCCCCAGGCGTCACCTCCCCGGCGCTCCCACTGCTCTCCCAGGCGCTCCCAGGCGCCCCCGGGGCTCCCCGGCCCGGCGCTCCCCGGCTCTCCCAGCGATCCCCGGCGCTCCCCCGGCGCTCCTTTTCGCCTCACCAGGCGCTCCCCGGCGCTCCCTGGCGTTCCCCGGCGCTCCCCGGCGCTCCCCGGCGCTCCTCGGCGCTCTCAGGCGCCCCCCGGCGCTCCCCGGCGCTCCCCGGCGCTCCCAGGCGCTCCCAGGCGCTCCCAGGCGCTTCCCGCACGCAACGCTTCCAGGCGCCCCCAGGCGCTCACAAGTGCGCCCACAAGCGCTATAGAGCGCCCCACACGTGTTTTTACGTGTCGGAGAAGTAGGAACCCGACCCGAGGACGAAAGGTCCCCGGGTTTAGGGTGTTGTACTCTTCGAAGATCAAGCATGGTTTATCTTTGCATCGTAGATCCCCAAGCGTGGGGTTAGGTAGCCCAAGGCTACCAGGACGACCCAGTCGGGCAACCAGCTGAAGCATCTCAGAGAAGCCCTGTCTCTCGTAGACGGCGACGGTGATGCGCGGTGGGGTGGGCAGAAGCACAACGAGGTGCTTGGGAATTTAGGGATTAGGGATTAGGGATTAGGGTTTAGGGTTTAGGGTTTAGGGTTCAGGGTTCAGGGTTTAGGGTTTAGGGCTTAGGGTTTAGGGCCTCTGTCAGCGCTTGCTGGAGATCAATCGTGTAAGACCACCCCCACCCATAAAATGGAGTGGGGGTGGGGTAATCGTGTTGAGGTGACATCATGTTGAGCGGAATCATGTTTCGGCTACGGGGCCAGCTCCCCTTTTCACATTCCCACCCCGCGCCCGTTAGGGCGGCGAACCACCCACGGCTTTCTCTATTAGGGTTAGGGTTCATTCGGTAATCGGGGTTCTCTTTCTCTTAGGGCTCCACGATTCCAATCGGTTTGGCGATCTTGCTCATGGGTTCGACATACAATGCTTTGTGTATCACACGTACACAGATACCCTCCTAGGTCTTAAGATATGCGCAATCCTGGGTTTAGGGTTGACGCTTTGCGTCGGGGGAAAGAGTTTGGGGTGGAACGCCGCGCGGGCGATTGATTGTGCGCTTGTGGCGCCGGCTCCGCTCGCTTCGCTCGCTCCGCCGATACCGCTCCTCTTGAACTATGAAATCCAATTGGCGCGCCGAGGAGCGCCCTGGGCGCTGGGCGGCAGCTGAGTCACCGTGAATGGCGCCTGGGGTGCCCTGGAAGGCGCTGAGAGAGCCTTGGAGGGCCCTCAGGAGGGCTCCTGGGGAGCTCCTGGGTGGCTCCTGAAGAGCTCCTGAAAGGTTCTGGGCGTCCTGGGGGGCTCCTGGAGGGCTTGAGGCGGAGCTAATTCGCCGTGGGAAGCTCCTGGAGGGCTCCTGGAGGGCCTCGGGCGGGAGCTAATTCACCATGGCGCGCGCCCTGGGGGAGCCCTGGGTGGCTCCTGGTGGGCTCCTGGAGAGCTCCTGGGGGGGCTCCTGGAGGGCTTCGGGCGGGAGCTAATTCCCATTGGGGTGCTCCTGGGGGGCTCCTGGAGAGCTCCTGGGTGGGCTCCTGGAGGGCCTCGGGCGGGAGCTAATTCACCGTGGCGCGCGCCGTGGGGGAACCCTGAAGGGCTCCTGGGGGGCTCCTGGTGGGCTCCTGGTGAGCTCCTGGGAGGGCTCCTGGAGGGCATCGGGCGGGAGCTAATTCACAGTGGCGCGCGCCCTGGGGGTGCCCTGGGTGGCTCCTGGTGGGCTCCTGGTGGGCTCCTGGGGAGCTCCTGGGTGGGCTCCTGGAGTGCCTCGGGCGGGAGCTAATTCACCGTGGCGCGCGCCCTGGGGGTGCCCTGGGGGGCTCCTGGTGTGCTCCTGAAGAGCTCCAGAGGGGGCTCCTGGAGGGCCTCGGGCGGGAGCTAATTCACCGTGGCGCGCGCCCTTGGGGGGCCCTGGGGTGCTCCTGGGGGGCTCCTGGGGGGCTCCTGGTGAGCTCCTGGAGGGGCTCCTGGAGGGCCTCGGGCGGGAGCTAATTCACCGTGGCGCGCGCCTTGGGGGGGCGCGGCGGCTAATTCACCGCGACGGGCGTCCGGGGGCTATCCAGGGCCGCCCAGGGGCTCAGGCAATGGCCAATTCACCGTGGCGGGCGTCCGGGGGGTCACAGAGCCGCTCTGCGGCCCTGGGCGGTGGCTAAGTCACCGTGACGGGCGTCCGGGGGCTATCCAAGGCCGCCCAGGGGGTGGGACGGCGGCTAATTCACCGTGACGGGCGCCCGGGGGGTCCCAGAGCCGCTCTGGGGCCCTGGGCGGTGGGCTAATTCAGCGTGGACGGCGTCCGGGGGGCGGGCCCACCCCACCCCCCTAAGATCCAGGGCCGCCCAGAGCCGGTGGGGCGGCGCTAATTCAACCGTGACGGTCCGCCCGGGGGGGGTCCCAGAGCCCTTGGGCCAGTGGGTCCGGGTGGCTAACTCACCGTGAACGGCGCCTGGGGCTAAAATCCAGGTCCGCACAGGGTGGGGCGGCGTAATCCCCAGGGCCGCCCAGGGGGAGGGGCGCGGTCAAATTCACCGTGACGGGCGCCCGGGGGGCACAGAGCCGCTCTGCGCCCTGGGAGGTGGCTAATATTCACCGTGACGGGCGATCCGGGGCTATCCAGGGCCGCCAAGGGCGGGGGCGGCGGCTAATTCACCGTGACGGGCGCCCGGGCGGTCCCAGAGCCGCTCTGGGGCCATGGGCGGTGGCTAATTCACCGTGACGGGCGTCCGGGGGCTATCCAGGGCCGCCCGGGGGGTGGGGCGGCTGCTAATTCACCGTGACGGGCGCCCGGGGCTCGCCAGGGCCGCCCAGGGGCTCAGGCAATGGCCAATTCACCGTGACGGGCGCCCGGGGGTCCCAGAGCCGCTCTGGGGCCCTGCGCGGTGGCTAATTCACCGTGACGGGCGTCTGGGGCCCAGCCCAAGTGCCCCCCGCGGGGGCCCGAGTCGCCAGGAAACGTCTTTTGCAAGCCAGCCGATCAGGGGGGGTCCACTCTGGAAAACTTTAGGATTCGAGGTAGAAAAAAAATTGCCAGTGGCGATCCGTGTCTTTTAGCGCTTTTTACTGAAGCTCCAGGGGGGGCCAGGGCGCCCGTCACGGTGAATTAGTCTGTAGTTTTGGGGTTATAAGTCTCTTTGACGATCGCCCAGGCGGGCACAGGATAATCGCTTGCGCGTAAGCCGCATCATTGATAATGAGATAAGGCCCTCGCGGGCCATGCCTGACGGCAACCGAGACTCAACTGGGCTGGCCTGATATTCACGTACGGCCGTGAGGTAGTCTGACTGCGAGGTGCCAGTTAGGGCGCTTGCCGCCTAAATGGGTGGGTGGATACGGGCCAAGCGGCCCTGGGCGAGTTTAGGGTTTAGGGTTTAGGGTTTAGGTTTAGGGTTTAGGGTTTAGGGTTTAGGGTTTAAGGCTTCTCGGGCGCGCAGCGGCCGACAGTCCAGGCAAGGCTGCCCCCCCTTCGGCAAGCTTGATTGGGGGGGCGTTTAGCCGACCCGATCAAGCTTGGCGAAGGGAGCAGGAGGTGCAACATCTTCCCACCCCCGGCCGCATGGCCGGCAACCTCCCAAACTACAGCCTTTTAGGGTTTAGGGCCGCTGGCCCCTAAATTCCCAAACGCGTTCCAAGCGCTCCCAGGCGCTCCCTGGCGCTCCCAGGCGCTCACGGCGCTCCCAGGTGCTCTCAAGCGCTCCCAGGCGCTCCCCGGCGCTCCCAGGCGCTCCCGGCGCTCCCGGCGCGCTCCCGGCGCGCTCCGAAGCGCTCCCAGGCGCTCCCAAGCGCTCCCAAGCGCTCCCAGGCGTTCCCAAGCGCTCCCAGGCGCTCCCAGGCGCTCTCGGCGCGTTCCCAAGCGCTCCCAAGCGCTCCCAGGCGCTTCCAAGCGTTCCCAAGCGCTCCCAAGCGCTCCCAGGCGCTCCCGGCACGCTCCCAAGCGCGCCCAGGCGCTCCCAGGCGCTCCCAGGCGCTCCCAGGCGCTCCCAGACACTCCCAGGCGCTCCCAGGCGCTCCCAAGCGCTCCCAGACGCTCCCAGGCGCTCCCAGGCGTTCCCAGGTGTCCCCGGCGCTTAGGGGCAAAAGGTCTTTGGGTTTAGGGTGTTATATTCGTTGAGGATCAGGGGAGGTTTATCATTGAAGCGCGAATCCCCAAAAGAGGGGGAGGGCAGCAGCAAAAGCTGCCAAGGCGACCCACTCGGGCAACATGCTCAAGCATCTCAGAGATGCCCTGTCTCTCGTAGACGGCGACGGTGATGCGCGGTGGGGTGGGCAGAAGCACGACGAGGTGCTTGGGAATTTAGGGTTTAGGGTTTAGGGTTTAGGGTTTAGGGTTTAGGGTTTAGGGTTTAGGGCCTGCATTGGCGCAAGCGCGCGCTGGCTGCGATCCCCCCCCCCATCAAGGTTGTTGGGGGGGATCGCTGCCCAAGCCGCGCGCGCCACGGTTAGTCGCACTCCCGCCCCAGACCACCCAGAGTGAAGCCTTTTAGGGTTTAGGGTTTCTCCCCCCAACCCCCCTATCACGGGGGGCTGTCGAAGTGGCGCGCGCAGGCGATCGCCGACGCGGCCGTGGCATTGCGCATCCACTTGAGCATGCGCGCAGGGCGCGTGATGTAGGCGCGTCGGCTCGTCGCCCCGTCGAAGAGGCAGCCTTTGGCGATGTCGGCGTTGAGCTTCGCCGTTGGGCTGCCGCTGGCGCAGCATGTCCATGCGTTGCCGCCTTTGCCTTCGGCACTGGATTGCGACACTGGGCTGTGAATGCTGGGATGCGCGCGTGCGGCCGCGGCCGTAGCAATGCGCGCCGATGCGAGCGCGCGCGCAGGGTGCATGGCGCTGGCGCGTCAGGTCGCCTCGTCGATGAGGCAGCCGTTTGCACCTTCGGCGTGGAGCTTCGCCGGTGGGCTGCCGCTGGCGCAGCAGTTCCACAGGGGTCGCTGCTTGGGCCTCGTCCCCGCGCCCGCTGCGGCCGCGGCCCACGCCTGGCGCGGCGCCTGGCGCACTCTGGGCGCTATCTCCGAGCTATCTTTGAAGGGCGCCACAGACGGCGCCTTCGGCCTCGCCCCCGCGCTCGCTGCGGCCGCAACCCACGCCAGGCGTGCCTCGGGCGCTCGTGAGCGCTATCTCCGAGCTATTTTTGAAGGACGCCACCGTCGGCGCCTTCGCTGTAGCCTTTGCGCCCGCTGCGGCCGCCGCCCACGCCAGGCGTGCCTCGGGCGCTCGTGAGCGCTATCTCCGAGCTATCTTTGAAGGACGCCACAGTCGGCGCCTTCGCTGTAGCTTTTGCGCCCGCTGCGGCCGCAACCCACGCCAGGCGTGCCCCGAGCGCTCGTGAGCGCTATCGCCGAGTTATCTTTGAAGGACGTCACAGTCGGCGCCTTCGCTGTAGCCTTTGCGCCCGCTGCGGCCGCGGCCCACGCCAGGCGTGCCTCGGGCGCCCGTGAGCGCTATCTCCGAGCTATCTTTGAAGGACGCCACCGTCGGCGCCTTCGCTGTAGTCTTTGCGCCCGCTGCGGCCGCGGCCCACGCCAGGCGTGCCTCGGGCGCTCGTGAGCGCTATCTCCGAGCTATCTTTGAAGGACGCCACAGTCGGCGCCTTCGCTGTAGCCTTTGCGCCCGCTGCGGCCGCCGCCACGCCAGGCGTGCCTCGGGCGCTCGTGAGCGCTATCTCCGAGCTATCTTTGAAGGACGCCACAGTCGGCGCCTTCGCTGTAGCCTTTGCGCACGCTGCGGGCGCGGCCCACGCCAGGCGTGCCTCGGGCGCTCGTGAGCGCTATCTCCGAGCTATCTTTGAAGGACGCCACAGTCGGCGCCTTCGCTGTAGCTTTTGCGCCCGCTGCGGCCGCACCCACGCCAGGCGTGCCTCGGGCGCCCGTCAGCGCTATCTCCGAATTATCTCTGAAGGACGCCACCGTCGGCGCCTTCGCTGTAGCCTTTGCGCCCGCAGCGGCCGCCGCCCACGCCAGGCGTGCCTCGGGCGCTCGTGAGCGCTATCTCCGAGCTATCTTTGAAAGACGCCACAGTCGGCGCCTTCGGTGAAGCCTCTGCGCCCGCTGCGGCCGCCGCCCACGCCAGGCGTGCCTCGGGCGCTCGTGAGCGCTATCTCCGAGCAATCTTTGAAGGACGCCACAGTCGGCGCCTTCGCTGTAGCCTTTGCGCCCGCTGCGGCCGCCGCCCACGCCAGGCGTGCCGCGGGCGCTCGTGAGCGCTATCTCCGAGCTATCTTTGAAGGACGCCACAGTCGGCGCCTTCGCTGTAGCCTCTGCGGCCGCCGCGGCCGCATCCCACGCCAGGCGTGCCGCGGGCGCTCGTGGGTGCTATCTCCGAGCTATCTTTGAAGGGCGCCACAGTCGGCGCCTTCGCTGTAGCTTTTGCGCCCGCTGCGGCCGCCGCCCACCCAGTCCGTGCCTCGGCGCTCGTGAGCGCTATCTCCGAGCTATCTTTGAAGGACGCCACAGTCGGCGCCTTCGCTGTAAGCCTTAGCTGCCCTCTGCGGCCGCGCCCAAGCCTGGCGTGCTCGGGCGCTCGTGAGCGCTATCATCCGAGCTATCTTTGAAGGACGCCACAGATCGGCGCCTTCGCTGGGCTTTTGGCGCCCGCTGTCTGCCGCCCACCCAGGCGTGCCTCGGCGCTCGGTGAGCGCTATCTCCGACTAATCTTGAGGGACTTCACAAGTCGGCGCTTCGACAGTAGCCTTTGCCGCCCGCTGCGCGTCGGCCCACGCCAGGCGTGCCTCGGGCGCCCGTTAGCGCTATCTCCAGCTATCTTTGAAGGACGCCACCGTCGGCGCCTTCGCTGTAGCCTTTGCGCCCGCTGCGGCCGCGGCCCACGCCGGGCGTACCTCGGGCGCTCGTGAGCGCTAACTCCGAGCTATCTTTGAAGGACGCCACAGTCGGCGCCTTCGCTGTAGCCTTTGCGCCCGCTGCGGCCGGCGCCCACGCCAGGCGTGCCGCGGGCGCTCGACAGCGCTATCTCCGAGCTATCTTTGAAGGACGCCACAGTCGGCGCCTTCGCTGTAGCCTTTGCGCCCGCTGCGGCCGCGGCCCACGCCAGGCGCGCCTCGGGCGCTCGTGAGCGCTATCCCCGAGCTATCTTTGAAGGACGCCACAGTCGGCGCCTTCGCTGTAGCCTTTGCTGCCGCTGCGGTCGCCGCCCACGCCAGGCGTGCCTCGGGCGCTCGTGAGCGCTATCTCCGAGCTATCTTTGAAGGACGCCACAGTCGGCGCCTTCGCTGTAGCCTTTGCGCCCGCTGCGGCCGCAACCCACGCCTGGCGTGCCTCGGGCGCTCGTGAGCGCTATCTCCGAGCTATCTTTGAAGGACGCCACAGTCGGCGCCTTCGCTGTAGCCTTTGCGCTCGCTGAGGCCGCTGCCCACGCCAGGCGTGCCTCGGGCGCTCGTCACCGCTATCTATCCGAGTTAATTTTTTTTTTTTTTACTATCTTTGAAGGACGCCACAGCCGGCGCCTTCGCTGTAGCCTTTGCGCCCGCTGCGGCCGCCGCCCACGCCAGGCGTGCCTCGGGCGCTCGTGAGCGCTATCTCCGAGCTATCTTTGAAGGACGCCACAGTCGGCGCCTTCGCTTTAGCCTTTGCGCCCGCTGCGGCCGCCGCCCACGCCAGGCGTGCCTCGGGCGCTCGAGAGCGCTATCTCCGAGCTATCTTTGAAGGACGCCACAGCCGGCGCCTTCGCTGTAGCCTTTGCGCCCGCTGCGGCCGCCGCCCACGCCAGGCGTGCCTCGGGCGCTCGTGAGCGCTATCTCCGAGCTATCTCGTGGCGGATTCTGAAGTGCCGCTTTGTCTACCGCGCTTTTGCGCCCGCTGCTGCCGAGGCCCACTCCCATGCGTGCCCTCGGGCGCTCGTGAAGCGCTATCTCCTGAGCTATCTTTAAGGAAACGGCCACAGACGGCGGCCTTCGCTGTAGCCTTTTGCGCCCGCTGCGGCCGCAACCCGCGCCAGGCGTGCCGCGGGCGCACGTGAGCGCTATCTCCGAGCTATCTTTGAAGGACGCCACAGTCGGCGCCTTCGCTGTAGCCTTTGCGCCCGCTGCGGCCGCCGCCCACGCCAGGCGTGCCGCGGGCGCTCGTCAGCGCTATCTCCGAGCTATCTTTGAAGGACGCCACCGTCGGCGCCTTCGCTGTAGCCTGCGCGCCCGCTGCGGCCGCGGCCCACGCCAGGCGTGCCGCGAGCGCTCGTGGGCGCTATCTCCGAGCTATCTTTGAAGGACGCCACAGACGGCGCCTTCGCTATAGCCTTTGCGCTCGCTGCGGCCGCCGCCCACGCCAGGCGTGCCTCGGGCGCTCGTGAGCGCTATCTCCGAGCTATCTTTGAAGGACGCCACAGTCGGCGCCTTCGCTGTCCTTTTTGCGGCCGCTGCGGCCGCAACCCACGCCAGGCGTACCTCGAGCGCTCCTCAGCGCTATCTCCGAGCTATCTTTGAAGGACGCCACAGTCGGCGCCTTCGCTGTAGCCTTTGCGCCCGCTGCGGCCGCCGCCCACGCCAGGCGAGCCTCGGGCGCTCGTGAGCGCTATCTCCGAGCTATCTTTGAAGGACGCCACAGTCGGCGCCTTCGGTGTAGCCTTTGCGGCCGCTGCGGCCGCCGCCCACGCCAGGCGTGCCTCGGGCGCTCGTGAGCGCTATCTCCGAGCTATTGTTGAAGGACGCCACCGTCGGCGCCTTCGCTGTAGCCTTTGCGCCCGCTGCGGCCGCCGCCCGCGCCAGGCGTGCCTCGGGCGCTCGCGAGCGCTATCTCCGAGCTATCTTTGAAGGACGCCACCGTCGGCGCCTTCGCTGTAGCCTCTGCGCCCGCTGCGGCCGCCGCCCACGCCAGGCGTGCCGCGGGCGCTCGTGAGCGCTATCTCCGAGCTATCTTTGAAGGACGCCACAGTCGGCGCCTTCGCAGTTGCCTTTGCGGCCGCTGCGGCCGCCGCCCACGCCAGGCGTGCCGCGGGCGCTCGTGAGCGCCATCTCCGAGCTATCTTTGAAGGACGCCACAGTCGGCGCCTTCGCTGTAGCCTTTGCGCCCGCTGCGGCCGCCGCCCACGCCAGGCGAGCCTCGGGCGCTCGAGAGCGCTATCTCCGAGCTATCTTTGAAGGACGCCACAGTCGGCGCCTTCGCTGTAGCCTTTGCGCCCGCTGCGGCCGCGGCCCACGCCAGGCGTGCCTCGGGCGCTCGTGAGCGCTATCTCCGAGCTATCTTTGAAGGACGCCACAGTCGGCGCCTTCGCTGTAGCCTTTGCGGCCGCTGCGGCCGCCGCCCACGCCAGGCGTGCCGCGGGCGCTCGTGAGCGCTATCTCCGAGTTATCTTTGAAGGACGCCACAGTCGGCGCCTCGGCTGTAGCCTTTGCGGCCGCTGCGGTCGCCGCCCACGCCAGGCGTGCCTCGGGGGCTCGTGAGCGCTATCTCCGAGCTATCTTTGAAGGACGCCACAGTCGGCGCCTTCGCTGTAGCCTTTGCGCCCGCTGCGGCCGCGGCCCACGCCAGGCGTGTCTCGGGCGCTCGTGAGCGCTATCTCCGAGCTATCTTTGAATGGAACGCCACCGTCGGCGCCTTCCTGCTGTAGGCTGCGCGCCCGCTTTGGAGCCATGCGCCACGCCAATGCGTGCCGCGAGGCGCGTCGAGGCGCTATCTCCGAGGCTATCTTCAAAGTACTGCCACAAGACGGCGCCTTCGCAGTAGCCTTTTGCGCCCGCCTTTTGCGCCCGCTGCGGCCGACGCCCACGCCAGGCGTGCCTCGGGCGCTCGTGAGCGCTATCTCCGAGATATCTTTGAAGGACGCCACCGTCGGCGCCTTCGCTGTCGCCTTTGCGCCCGCTGCGGCCGCCGCCCACGCCAGGCGTGCCGCGGGCGCTCGCGAGCGCTATCTCCGAGCTATCTTTGAAGGACGCCACAGCCGGCGCCTTCGCTGTAGCCTTTGCGCCCGCTGCGGCCGCGGCCCACGCCAGGCGTGCCTCGGGCGCTCGTCAGCGCCTTCTCCGAGCTATCTTTGAAGGGCGCCACAGTCGGCGCCTTCGCTGTAGCTTTTGCGCCCGCTGCGGCCGCCGCCCACGCCAGGCGTGCCTCGGGCGCTCGTGGGCGCTATCTCCGAGCTATCTTTGAAGGGCGCCACAGTCGGCGCCTTCGCTGTAGCCTTTGCGCCCGCTGCGGCCGCGGCCCACGCCAGGCGTGCCTCGGGCGCTCGTGAGCGCTTCTCCGAGCTATCCTTGAAGGACGCCACAGCCGGCGCCTACGCTGTAGCCTTTGCGCCCGCGGCGGCCGCGGTCCCACGCCAGGCGTGCCTCGGCGCTCGTCAGGCTTTCTCCGAGCTATCAATGAACAATGAAAAGGACGCAAACAGCAACCGCCTTCGCTGTAGCCTTTGCGCCCGCTGCGGGCCGCGGCCCCACGCCAGCGTGCCCTCGGGCCTCGTCAGCGCTTCTCCGAGCTATCTTTGAAGGACGCCACAGTCGGCGCCTTCGGCTGTAGCCTTTGCGCCCGCTGCGGCCGCCGCCCACGCCAGGCGTGCCTCGGGCGCTCGTGAGCGCTATCTCCGAGCTATCTTTGAAGGACGCCACAGTCGGCGCCTTCGCTGTAGCCTTTGCGCCCGCTGCGGCCGCCGCCCACGCCAGGCGTGCCTCGGGCGCTCGTGAGCGCTATCTCCGAGCTATCTTTGAAGGACGCCACAGTCGGCGCCTTCGCTGTAGCCTTTGCGGCCGCTGCGGCCGCGGCCCACCCCAGGCGTGCCTCGGGCACTGTCGCGTTCGCAATGCGTTGGTCTGTGCGAGCGCGCGTCAAGCAGAAGCCGCATGCATTCTCAGTTGCATACAGTGCATGCTAAGTCGTATGTGACATAGCGACTTGTGTTACACTCTTTGGTCGCTATGTTTCTTCTTGTGGATTGCCGCGCTTGTTTTCATCATGTTTATTTCATTCTCTACGCCGCCAGGTAGACAGCAGACACAGCTGAGGCAGCAGGTTGCGCATTTGTTTGCTTTAGTTAAACTGAGCGACGATGTAATAGCAGAGACAGCAGAAACCAGAGAGTGACAGCAAAAACAGCAGGGACCGCAGGGGCAGCAGAGACAGCCTGGTCCGTCGTCGTCGCCGTGCCCGACGGCATGGCGGGGGAGCGCGAGGGGGCGGGTCTGGCGCCCCCTCGCACATCAGCGGTGATAGCGTGAGCATTCCCATGTGGCTGTCTGTTGCATGTCATTTCCATCGCAGTAAGCCGTCATTGAAGCTTTGCCCGGCTCATGGGATTTCAAAGAGTAATTGCCGCAAAGAGGCAGGCAGGGGCAGCCGTAGCTCGCAGAGACTGTCACTGTCGCCGTCGCCTTTTCCACGGCAGCAGAGGCAGCACATAGCAGCAGAGACAGCGGAGACAGCATACACAGCAGAGGCAGCAGGTTGCGCATTTGCTTCCTTGATTTAAGCTGAGCGACGATGTAATAGCAGAGACAGCAGAAACCAGAGAGTGACAGCAAAAACAGCAGGGACCGCAGGGACAGCAGAGACAGCCTAGCCTGGTCCGTCGTCGTCGCCGTGTCCGACGGCATGGCGGGGGAGCGCGAGGGGGCGGGTCTGGCGCCCCCTCGCACATCAGCGGTGATAGCGTGAGCATTCCCATGTGGCTGTCTGTTGCATGTCCTTTCCATCGCAGTAAGCCGTCATTGAAGCTTTCCCGGCTCATGGGATACCAAAGAGTAGTTGCCGCGAAGAGGCAGGCAGGTCGGGAAGCGTGCACGCGTACAGAGAATTTCCGTTCTCGAAGGCATGCAGGGTTATCTCCGTTGTTCGAATGTCTGTGAGCGAATGCAGGAGAGCGCGGATGCAATTTGCGAGCTTTGGGCGCGAGATGCATTGGCGATGCGTCCCAGCATGTCGCGGTGGAGGCATGTGGTGCCTTGGGATCTGCCTTTATTCACCGCAACATCAATCGCGATGTCGTTGGTTCCGTTGCCGCTTTGGCCCAAGCCTGATTTCGCCACCGCTTGGCACGCGCACCTGGCAGCCATCGTTGGCAGGCATCAGCCTTCGCATCCACCTTCAGCGCACTCTCGCGGCGATGGGCCCTCGGCGCTGCTCTGGCTTTGCGACCGACGACGGGATCGTCATCGAGTGCTGCTTCAATCCGTGGGAGAAGGGCAAGCGCGCGCAGGGCAAGTTCGAGGGGAAGTGTCAGTGGTGCTCTCCCATTCGCATGGCAACCATCTGCGCGACGCCGCAGCAGTCCAAGCTGACCGCGCACAGCCTGGCGAACCTGCACAAGCTTGACATCGGCATCTACGACATGGCCGTGGAGCGGGTGAAGATGCACGAGAGGGGCGATCAGCTCATTGCCCGCGCTGTCGGCATAATCTCGGAGCGCTCGCAGGTGGGCGTGCCGCCACCGCCGCCAATCGAGGGTGACCAGGGCAACGTGGTCTCGCAGCCCGCCGAGGAGGAGATTCCTGCTGCCATGGAGCCCGACGAGGAAGCAGCCGCAGCAGGGCCAGCAGCGGCAGCGGAGCCGCCGCCAGTACCCGCGGAAGGCGAGGGCGCGGCCGCTGGGCGCAGACGCCGGCGCCTCTGCGAGGGATACAGCCTGGCGCGCGCCATGGGCCGCAGGCTCAGAAGCAAGGAGGACGAGGGCGTCTGCTTGTTCTCCCGAGAGCATCCTGGACAGCGTGCTCGAGCGCCCGACGGGAAGTGCCTCTGGTGCACGCCTGCTCGCATGAAGGAGGCGGCAAGCAATCCCGCCAAGAAGAAGGAGGCCATGACAGACCTGAAGAAGTTCGAAGCTCGTAACCTTGCGCTGAAGCAGAAGGCGCTGGGGCGGCTGCGCAGGCACCTCACCGCGCAGGAATATAAGGTCATCGTCACGCCGCACAACTGCTGCCGCGGCGCAGGGGATGCCATGTGCCCCTTCAGCACGACGAACCCAGGGCAACCAGCGCGAGTGGTGAAATCTGACAAGCACCTGTGCAGCTGGTGCGACCCGCAGAGATTGCATGGCATGCAAAGCGTGAATCGAACAGGATTGTTGAAGCAGCTGCAGATTTTCCACGAGAAGGACGAGAGCGTCTTCGACAAGGCAGAAGCCATCCTCAAGGCTGTGTTCGGGGGCAACTACCGCGCGCAGATGAGGAAGAAGACGGTGCGCCAGAACCAGCAGGCGGCACGAGCCCCGAGGCGCAAGGGCACCACGAAGTGGCCAGAGAAGTTGCAGAAGCGGAAGTTGGTGATGCAGGACCCCAAAGACAGCAAGGAGGCTCGCAAGAAGTTCCGCAAGCTCACGCTGGACAACCACAAGAAGTTCGAGAATTCGTTCTTCAAGGACAAGGCCGAGCGGAAGGAGCGGGGGCGCGTCGACGAGGTGCCCAAGGGTCCTGCCTTGGACCCGCCGATAGAGCCAGCGGATTTCAGCGACCTCTCGAAGGGGCTGGAGTCCTGGGCTTTGCGCGGCTCCTGGGGAATGTGCAAGGAATGCGGCGTCCTGCAGCCGCGCCCGATGCACGAGATCGATATGTTCCGAGACGCCGGCGAGGAGATCTCGAAGAGCGCTTGCCGTCGCTGTAACGCCGCCCGAAAGATGTACGTCCCGCAGCCTGAGGACGTGCCAGGGCCTCTCCGCGGACTGTCGGAGGAGATCGTGGAGGCTCTCCGGCCCATCGAGATCGACGTCGGCCCCGAGACGCGCTCCACCGACTCAACCGGGCGCCCGAACGGCTACCGCAAGAAGGTGAAGATGATTACTTTCTATTTCTCGCGGTGGAGCGTCAAGGACAAGATCAAGGAGCTGGAAGGTCGCGAAGCGCGCAGTAGAGCGCGGAAGGCACATGATTATCTCATGTCCTGCGAAGACTCCGCCTACGAGCACTTCCACGACATGCATGCCAAGTTCCTTCGCAAGCAGGGTGAGGATGCCCCCGACAGAAAGCGGAAGCGCCCGTACCACTTCCTCCAGGAAGTCGGGTTGGAATGCGCTCTGTGGCCGCACCTGTACTGGCGCACGGATATGACGGAGACGCACGAGCAGTGGTCCGACGCGCGCCGCTCGGAGAGGCGCGACGCCCAGGAGACGAGGAAGACAAAGGGCAAGGCCAAGTACCCATGCCAGTCGGACTCGGACGACGAGGAAGACGACGGCGACGACGCTGCAGGCAGTGGCCAGCGCACCAGCGTTAAGCGGTCGTTCATGATCAAGTGCTTGTCGCCACTGCTCGGGTACGGGTCCAACTTCGTGCTGCTGCAGTTCGTGTACGACCTCAATCTGTGGGCTACGCTCGGAGCCAAGAAGAACCTCGGCTTGGACAACGTCCCGATGAGGGTACTCATGAAGGGTCACACCTTCTCGCCAATGTACTGGAAGGAGGTGCACAACGGCCTCGTCGACCTGGTCCGACAGGTGGGCTTTCCGAAGCTCTTCTTCACCATCGCGCCCTGGGAGCCGTCCTTCAAGTACCACGACTGGTTGCGCGACGAGATGGAGAAGTCGCTGAAGACCCGCATGAACTTGCCCGTCGGGGAAACCCTGCACATGTCCCACGTGTTGATGCAGACCGTTCGCGGGCTGTTGGCAGGGAACAATCAGCAGGCGCTGCATCGGGGAAATCGCTGCTGGACAAAGCACGTGTTCGCCGCGAAAGATGCCGACGGCAAGCAGGTCCGCGTGCAGACATTTACGCGGCTGGAGTTCCAGGACGGAAGCCGCAAGGAGGGCACGAAGCGCTACGACGGCTCTGGCCGCCCGCACCTGCACGTGTTGTTCTTCGCGGACGAGGATGCCATGGCGAACATGAAGCTAGAGCATCACCTCTTCGCAACGAAGCCCGAGCATTTCTCGGAACATCTGAAGGGGTACGTGGACGGCTCCCAGTTCAACAAATACGGCGACGTAGAAAGCAAGTGGCCGATCTATCACGGCCCACCAGGTGTCCACGGTGCCGACGGCATCCTTCAGCTCAAGCACACAACGGAGGACCACGACGGTGGGATGAGAGCGTATTGCGCTGACGTGATGGACGGCCTCCCGTGTCATCAAGATTGGCCCACCAGCGATGGCGAGGCCATGCTGCTACAATACGTCTCCAAGTACGTCGCGAAGTTCTCAGACTCGAGCTACGACGAATGGATGAACGACCAGGCGTCCGCCGACAGCGTGGCACGCCGCGTATGCTTTGAGTACCACCCGTACGAGCCAGAGATGATCCTCCAGCTGTGCGACGCGCAGTTCAGGCAATATGAGATCTCCACGAGCAGTGGCGGATTCCGGACGGTGTCTGCGCCGTACGCGGGTATGGCCGAGGTGCCCGAGTGGGTGCACAAGTGTGCCGAATGCTCCTGGCGCCACGAAGGAACGACCCTCCTAGAATGGTTGCGAAAAACCACAGACGACGGTGCCATTGCCGGGTGGCTGAGGCGCAGGCACAAGCAGGAGCTAGTGCTGGCACTCTATCGCCGGTATCGTGCGTTCGTAGCCGAGGGCGAGGATTACCTGACGCTCGACGCCTACTGGCGCACCCTTCGCGCCGAATTCAAGGACGACATGGCCGTGGACAATGGAAGCAACGTGAGTGACGGCGAGGGCGATGCGGAGGAGTGCACGCAGCCCGCGACCTTCGAGAAGTTTCTTTCGAAGAAGCACCACAGCGAAAAGCAGGACGGCGAGCCGGACTTCCCCACGGTGGAGGAGTTCGCGCGGTCGTATAAGATGCAAGGCGAGAAGGTGGTCAGCGTCGACTCCGTCTACGAACTCAACGACCGCTACTACGGCCAGTGGGCAGCCATGAACGTTCCCTTCCGGTCGCTGGACCAGTTGTTGTTTGAGGACGTCGACAGGCTCGTCCCGCGCAGGTACCGACACTTAACATCGGCGCTGCGGCTGTGCTCCGACCAGAGGCGCGTTGCCGAGGAGCATTGGAATCTGTTCACCGACGACGGGAGCCTGGTAGACTACATGAAGGCGTGCGCCAAGTCGCAGAAGTTCGTCGACAACGTGCAGCGCATGGTCATCGGTCAGAGGAAACTCGTCGATATGTACTTGACTGGCATCCTCAACAAGGACGACGAGCAGGCCGCGGCTGATGCGGAGGCCGCTGTTGTTGGAAATCGCAGGCGGCCGCGCGACGACGCGGAAGGAGCTGCGCCTGTCGTATTCAACGACAAGCAGCTCCTCTTCGAGTCCGTGATGAACGACAGCGTGGACCGCGCAATCCTGGCAAATCATTCCGACGATTGGGAAGAGGCAGATGACGCGCGGGAGAACGCGCACCAGAACAACAAGCCAATCGTCTGCCTCGGGAAGCCAGGCACGGGCAAGACCACAGTGGTGAAGGCTTGCATCCGGCGCGCACAGGAGAAGGGCGGCCGCGTTCTGTTTGCGCTTCCGACCGCGCAGCTGGCCAGTCGAATGCGCGGATCGCTGAGCGACCTCGAAGGCGACGGCGTGGAAGTTGCCACGTGCCACGCAGCATTCAAGCTCAACGAGCCAATCACAGAGTCACTGCCTCTCATGACGCTCTACGACCTGGTCGTCGTAGACGAAGTGTCCCTCCTCGACTGCCAGCAGTTCGAGCGCATGATCAAGCTCTGGAAAGTGGCTGGGCAAGTGCCGACGCTCGTCTTCCTAGGAGACAAGTACCAGCTGCCCGGCGTCGGGGAGACGCGTGCATGGGAGAGCGTCGCCTGGCCAAAGCCACGGTGCTACCACGTGAAGCTCACTGAAGCGTGGAGGTGCAAGGAGGAGCGTTTTCAAGATATCCTTGACGAGCTCCGAACCTCGAAGCCCAGCAAAGACACGCTCAATCGTATTTGCCGCGGGCACAAGGCCTGGAAGAAGGGTGACCCAACGCCTGCTGATCTCAAGAAGCTCTTCGACGAGTGCCCGAACACAACTATCGTCACCTGCACGCGCAGAGGGTCCACGGCCGTGAACGAAGCGGCGGTGGAGGCCATCTACGGGCGGAAATCCCCACTGGTGACGCTCGACGGCGACGTGGAGCTCAACCCCGAGAACTACCGCGACGGCGAGTTCCGCACCGACCGGCGCCCGAGGCCGAGCAAAGTCCCGATCTACAAAGGCATGCGCCTGTACCTCACGAAGAACGTCCGAAAGTAAGATGACTTCGTGAACGGCATGCTGTGCACGGTCGAGAACTACTACGCGGACGAGAGCATGCTGCGGGTGAAGACGAAGACCGGAAAGCAGTTGGCAATCACCTTGTGGACCGACCGCGACAAGAACAATGCTGTGTACTTTCCCGTCCGCATGGGCTACGCGAGCACGATCGACAAGGTCCAGGGAGACGAATTCCTTCACATCACTATCTACCTGGACGGGTGGCCGCGTCCCGCGGCAGGATACACGGCGCTCAGCCGCGTTGCCACGTCCGACTGCTATAAGATCGGCGGACACGTAGATCGCGACCACTTCATCCCGGCCTTCTGAATTTGGCTGGACGCGGACGCCGCCGCAGCTGGCGAGACTCATGCCGTAGTTCGCGCCATTGCGTGCGAGCATTTTCCGCTGGGTAGCACCTCGTGAAACCCCGAGGCACTAGTATGTCAGGCTCCAGCAGCGACGCCGCGAGCTTGCCGCCAGCGAGAAAAACACATTAGCCGTCCGACGCACTCAGAATCAGCGCTTGGGTTGGACATCGCAGCGCACACGGCCCAGAGAAAGTCCTTGGGGGGAGGGGAAGCGCGAGGGGGCGGGGCGGGCGTCCCCTCGCACAGCGGCAGCGTTAGCGTTCGGAGCGACGTCGGCCCTGCAGGGCCTGCCAAACTACCCCCAGGAGCCTTGGAAAGGTTCGCAACGTGAGGCCGCGGTTTTTGCGAAGTTGTTTTTTTGCATGTCCCGGGGCAGCGTAATTCCTGAAGGGCATTGGCGGCAGATGGTGCTGAAGATGGTTTTGGGCGCATCGCAGACGACGCAGGCTTGCCATGCTGCGGCTTTGAATCGCTTGGAAAGCTTCTGCGGGCAGCAGAGCTTGTAGTTTCACGCTTCAGAACGCTGCTCAGTACGCCCCAGAGGCCGCCGTAGCCGTGTTTTCACGTGTGAGGCACGCTGTCGGCGCGAGCTTCGGAAGGCGGGCTTCGGCGCTTCGTCGTTCGACGCGCGAGCCGTCGGCGCGAATTTCGCATGGCTGGAGGGGGAGCGCGAGGGGGTGGGTCTGGCACCCCCTCGCTACGATGCGCGCGCATGGCTGTGGCAGCACCTGCATGGCGGGGGAGCGCCGGGCAGCGCCGCCAGGGAGCGCTGCCGAGTGCTTGCGAATGCATGCAAACGCTTGGGGGCGCCATGGGACCGCTCGGACTGCTTAAACTCACTTGGGAGCGCCAGGGAACGCTTGAGAGCACCTGTGGGAGCTTCGGAGCGCCTGGGAGCACATGGGAACGCTTGGGAGCGTCGGGGAGCGTGCTGGGAGCGTGCCGGGAGCGCCTGGGAGCGTGCCGGAGCGCCTGGGAGTACTTGGGAGCGCCCCGGAGCGCTCGGAGGCGCCAGGGAGCGCTTGGGAGCGCGCAGGGAGCGCTTGAGCATGCTCGAGCGCCTGGGAGCATGCCGGGAGCGCTTGGGAGTACCTGGGAGCGCCTGGCAGCGCTTGGGAGCGCTTGGGAGCGCGTGGAAGCATGCGGAGCGCGCCAGGGAGCGCCTGGGAGCGTGCCGGGAGCGCTTGGGAGCGCCTGGGAGCGTCATGCGCTTGGAAGCGCTTGGGAGCGCTTGGGAACGTGCCGAAAACGCTGGAAAGCACTTGGGAGCTCCTGGGAGCGCCTGGGAGCGCCTGGGAGCGCCTGGGAGCGTCTGGGAACGCTTGGGAGCGCCTGGGAGCGCCTGGGAACGTTGGGGAGCGCTTGGGAGCGCCTGGGACCGCTTGGGAGCACTTGAGAGCGCTTGGGAGCGCCTGGAAGCGCTGGGGAGCGCTTGGGACGTGCGCCAGCCGAAAGGACGCCGCATGCTGTATTTTCATATGTTTTGCAGACCCACGGACGGCCGAAAGAGCGCCGCATGCTGTATTTTCATAAGTTTGGAGCCCCAAGGGATACATCGGCCCGCTGCGAACCCTACGGCTGGGCTTTGGGTTAAGGGTTCTTTCTCTTCTCAGATGCACACCCACGGGGATGCATACCCGCGGGATGCGAATCCTCCTCAGCGGCTATCGCCGCTTCGTCGGTGCGGCGTGCGCGCATGGGCGGACTCGCTGATCGCTCGGCCAGGCGCCACGGGCTACTGACGTTGCACCGCCCGTGGCTTGCGTTAGGGTTTAGGGTTTAGGGTTTAGGGTTTAGGGTTTAGGGTTTAGGGTTTAGGGTTTAGGGTTTAGGGTTTAGGGTTTAGGGTTTAGGGTCCACCAGGAAAGCGTGTAGAAAAACACATGGATGTCGATGACACACTGCCGCGGTGCTCAAACCCCACCCACCCTGGATTCCCATTACATACATCGGCAAACACCACTCGATGGAGGAACATTAAACTACGATGCGTCATCGAGTTGGCACGCGCGTACCCTAACGGTCGGGTAGGTCGGGTCGGGCGGACCCTAACGGCGGGTCGAGTCGGGCGGGCGGGCCCTAACGGGCGGGTCGATTTCGTCGTCGTCGTCGTCAAGGGCCACACCTACCTGCTCTTCACGAGAAGGTGGGCTCGCCCGCGGTATCTGTGGTCCTGGACTGAGCGGCTGCTCAGCACCCTGCTGCAGCCGCCCCACCTGGTCTCGCAGCTGAGCGCAGCCCCAGCTCCGCTGCAGCGCGGCGCTTGAGGCGGGGACAGACGGACGGCGACACGACGAAGACGACGACGACGAGCGACGAACAACGCGGCGACGACGACGACAGGCACTGCAGCTCGCCTGCCGCGGGCCGCCTGGCAGCCCTGCAGCCCCGCAGCGCAGCTGCAGCGCAGCGCAGCTGCAGCGCGGCGCTCGAGGCGGGGACGGACGGACGGCGACGACGAAGACGAAGACGGCGGCGGCGAAGACGACGACGACGAAAACGACGACGACGACGACGACACGACGACGACGAAAACGACGACGACGACGACGACGACGACGACGACGACGACGACGACGAGCACGACGAGCGGCCAACGACGCGGCGACGACGACGACGACAGACGACGGCGAGCGGCAAGCGAGGGAGGAGGACGACGACGAGGGACGCCGCTCCCCACAGCCCAGGGTTGCTCCACACCCCCCAACGCGACTAACCCCGAGGTTTAGGAATTGTCCGCCGCAACAGGATGCGCGCCGCGTGGTATTATTTGATAGGGGCGGTGGGGGCTTAGGAATTAGCCGCCGCGGCCCGAAGTGCGCCGCATGATGCGATTCGATAGGGATGGTAGAGGTTTAGGAATTGGCCGCCGCGGCCCGAGGTGCGCCGCATGGTACGATTCGATAGGGATGGTGGAGGTTTAGGAATTGGCCGCCGCGGCCCGAGGTGCGCCGCATGGTATGATTCGATAGGGATGGTGGAGGTTTAGGAATTAGCCGCCGCGGCCCGATGTGCGCCGCATGGTATGATTTGATAGGGAAAGTCGCAACAGATGCCGCGCGCGCCGAGGCGCATGTGCGCCGCATGGTATTTTTTGCAAGGGATCGCAGAGGGCGGACACCGCGGAGATACATCCCAGAAGAATTGGTTTACCATTTAAATTAATAATGCTTTAGGTTGTTTAGGGTTTAGGGTTTAGGGTTTAGGGTTTAGGGTTTAGGGTTTAGGGTTTAGGGTTTAGGGTTTAGGGTTTAGGGTTTAGGGTTTGGGGTTTGGGGTTTGGGGTTTGGGGTTTGGGGTTTAGGGTCCACCAGGAAAGCGTGTAGAAAAAACACATGGATGTCGATGACACACTGCCGCGGTGCTCAAACCCCACCCACCCTGGATTCCCATTACATACATCGGCAAACACCACTCGATGGAGGAACATTAAACTACGATGCGTCATCGAGTTGGCACGCGCGTACCCTAACGGTCGGGTAGGTCGGGTCGGGCGGACCCTAACGGCGGGTCGAGTCGGGCGGGCGGGCCCTAACGGGCGGGTCGATTTCGTCGTCGCCGTCGTCAAGGGCCACACCTACCTGCTCTTCTACGAGAAGGTGGGCTCGCCCGCGGTATCTGTGGTCCTGGACTGAGCGGCTGCTCAGCACCCTGCTGCAGCCGCCCCACCTGGTCTCGCAGCTGAGCGCAGCCCCAGCTCCGCTGCAGCGCGGCGCTTGAGGCGGGGACAGACGGACGGCGACGCGACGAAGACGACGACGACGAGCGACGAACAACGCGGCGACGACGACGACAGGCACTGCAGCTCGCCTGCCGCGGGCCGCCTGGCAGCCCTGCAGCCCCGCAGCGCAGCTGCAGCGCAGCGCAGCTGCTGCGCGGCGCTCGAGGCGGGGACGGACGGACGGCGACGACGAAGACGAAGACGGCGGCGGCGAAGACGACGACGACGAAAACGACGACGACGACGACGACGACGACGACGACGACGACGAGCACGACGAGCGGCCAACGACGCGGCGACGACGACGACGACATACGACGGCGAGCGGCAAGCGAGGGAGGAGGACGACGACGAGGGACGCCGCTCCCCACAGCCCAGGGTTGCTCCACCCCCCCCCCAACGCGACTAACCCCGAGGTTTAGGAATTGTCCGCCGTAACAGGATGCGCGCCGCGTGGTATTATTTGATAGGGGCGGTGGGGGCTTAGGAATTAGCCGCCGCGGCCCGCAGTGCGCCGCATGATACGATTCGATAGGGATGGTAAGGTTTAGGAATTGGCCGCCGCGGCCCGAGGTGCGCCGCATGGTACGATTCGATAGGGATGGTGGAGGTTTAGGAATTGGCCGCCGCGGCCCGAGGTGCGCCGCATGGTACGATTCGATAGGGATGGTGGAGGTTTAGGAATTAGCCGCCGCGGCCCGATGTGCGCCGCATGGTATGATTTGATAGGGAAAGTCGCAACAGATGCCGCGCGCGCCGAGGCGCATGTGCGCCGCATGGTATTTTTTGCAAGGGATCGCAGAGGGCGGACAGCGCGGAGATACATCCCAGAAGAATTGGTTTACCATTTAAACTAATAATGCTTTAGGTTGTTTAGGGTTTAGGGTTTAGGGTTTAGGGTTTAGGGTTTAGGGCCTCGCTGGGCGGAAGCAGCTCGACCCCCCCTCCTTCAAGAGGTTGGGGGGGTCGGCTGCTATTCGTTCCCGTTCCCACCCCCCACCCAAAAGTACCCCTTTAGGGTTTAGGGTTCTTCTACCCCCCTCTCTCCCCCCTTCTCATGGGGGGAAGGTCTTCGTGGCGGATCATCTTCGGGCGTCAACCAGCTGTCAATCTACCCCCCTTCGCCCCCCTTCGCATGGGGGGACTAACTTTCTCTCTCTATCTCTCTCTCTCTCTCTCTCTTCTCTCTTCTCTCTCTCTCTCTCTCTCTCTCTCTCTCTCTCTCTCTCTCTCTCTCTCTCTCTCTCTCTCTCTCTCTCTCTCTCTCTCTCTCTCTCTCTCGGAGCGCATCTTGGCTGGAGCTCACACATGGCACCCTCGAAGATTTGGCGGGTGGGGGAGCGCGAGGGGGCGGGTCTGGCGCCCCCTCGCATTCCATTGTGCGCTACGGACTTCTCTGGTGCCCTTCGCCGGGCTGAGTGGGCAGCAGCGCCTGGAAGCGCCTGGGAGCTCCTTGGAGCGCTTGGGAGCGCCTGGGAGCGCCTGGGAGCGCTTGGGAACGTTTGGAAACGCTTGGGAGCGCCTGGGAGCGCCTGGGAGCGCTTGGGAGCGCTTGGGAGCGCCTGGGAGCGCTTGGGAACGCTTGGGAACGCTTGGAGCGCTTGGGAGCGCTTGGCAGCGCTTGGCAGCGCTTGGCAGCGCCTGGGAGCGCCTGGGAGCGCCTGGGAGCGCTTCTTGGGAGCGCTTGGGGGCGCTTGGGAGCGCCTGGGAGCGCTTGGGCGCGCTTGGGAGCGCCTGGGAGCGCCTGGCACCGCCTGGGAGCGCTTGGGGGCGCTTGGGAGCGCTTGGCAGCGCCTGGGAGCGCTTGAAAGCGCTTGGCAACGCCTGGGAACGCTTGGGAGCGCTTGGGAGCGTCTGGGACCGCGTGGGAGCGCTTGGAAGCGCTTGGGAGCGCCTGGAAGCGCTTGGGAGCGCTTGGGAACGCCTGGAGCGCCGGGGAACGCCCCCGGGCGCCAGGGAGCGCCCCGGAGCGCTTGGGAGCGCCTGGGAGCGCTTGGGAGCGCCGGCGCGGAGGGGGAGCGCGAGGGGGCGAGGTTGGCGCCCCTTCGCAAGCGTGGGAGCGCTTGGGAGCGCTTGGGAGCGCCTGGGGGCGCTTGGACGCGGTTGGGAGCGCTTGAGAACGCTAGGGTGCGCTTGGGATCGCGTGGGAGCGCCTGGGGGCGCGTGGGAGCGCCTGGGAGCGCCTGGGAGCGCTTGGGAGCGCTTGACAATGCGTGGGGGCGCCTGGGAGCGCTTGCGAGCGCTTTGCAGCGCCGAGGAGCGCCTGGGAACGCTTGGGAGCGCCTGGCAGCGCCTGAGAGCTTGGGAACGCCCAGGAGCGCTTGGGAGCGCTTGGAACCGCCTGGGAGCCATTGGGGATCCTGGGAGCGCTCGGGAGCGCTTGGGAACGCTTGGGAGCGCTGGGCAACGCTTGGGAGCGCATGGGAACGCTTGGGATCGCTTGGCAGCGCTTGGGAGCACCCGGGAGCGCCTGGGAGCGCTTGGCAGCGTTCGGGAGCGCTTGGGAGCGCTTGGGAGCGCCTGGGAGCGCCTGGGAGCGCCTGCGGGCGCGTGGGGCGCCTGGGAGCGCCTGGGAGCGCCTGGGAGCGCTTGGGGAGCGCCTGGGAGCGCCTAGGAGCGCTTGGGAGCGCCTGGGAGCGCTTGGGAGCGCCTGTTTCGCTTTCGAAGTTCGGCGCGGAAGGGGAGCGCGAGGGGGCGGGCTTGGCGCCCCCTCGCAACTGCCAAGTGCTCCCAGGCGCTCGCAAGCTTGGGAGCGCTTCGGAGCGCTTGGCAGCGCTTGCGAGCGCTTGGGAGCGCCCGGACGCGCTCCCGGGCGCCGGGGGGCGCCTGGGAGCGCCTGGGAGCGCTTGGGAGCGCCTGGGAGCGCTTGGGAGCGCTTGGGAGCGCCTGGGAGCGCTTGGGAGCGCTTGGCAGCGTTTGGGGGCGCTTCGGAGCGCTTGGGAGCTCCCGGGGAGCGCTTGTGAGCGCCTGGGGCCGCCTGGGCCGCCTGGGACTGCATGGGAGCGCCGGGGAGCGCGCCCGGGCGCCGGGGAGAGCTCCGGGGCGCTTGGGAGCGCTTGGGAGCGCTTGGGAGCGCTTGGGAGCGCTTGGGAACGCTTGGGAGCGCCGGGGGGCGCCCCGGGCGCCGGGGAGCGCCCCGGAGCGCCTGGGAGCGCCTGGGAGCGCCTGGGAGCGCTTGGGAGCGCCTGGGAGCGCGTGGGAACGCTTGGGAGCGCCTGGGAGCGCCGGGGAGCGCCTGGGAGCGCTTGGCAGCGCCTGGGAGCGCCTGGGAGCGCCTGGGAGGAGCGCCTGGGAGCGCCTGGGAGCGCTTGGGAGCGCTTGGGAGCGCTTGGGAGCGCCTGGGAGCGCCTGGGAGCGCCTGGGAGCGCTTGGGAGCGCCTGGGAGCGCTCCCAGGTGAGGTTTATCCTTCCAGGGGCCAAGACGGGAGCCGCCAGAGCAAAGGAAACCAGGGTTCAGGGTTATCTCAGAGCCGAAGCTCAGCGCGCGCGCCGGCCCGATAACGATCTGGGCGCTCGACTATCGCTCGCTTTCAGAGCGGACAAGGTTCGACATCGGTGCGCGACCCGTCGAGGGGTCGCGCATCAGTTTAGGGTTTAGGGTTTAGGGTTTGGGGTTAGGGTTAGGGGTTAGGGTTAGGGTTAGGGTTTAGGGTTAGGGTTAGGGTTAGGGTTTAGGGTTTAGGGTTAGGGTTAGGGTTTAGTGTTAGGGGTATGGTTTGGGTTGAGGGTTAAGGTTTAGGGTTAGGGTGAGGGTTTAGGGTTAGGGTTCGGGTTCGGGTTTAGGGTTAAGGTTTAGGGTTCAGGGTTTAGGGTTAGGGTTAAGGTTTAGGGTTAGGTCATAGGGTTTAGGGTTACGGTTAAGGTTTAGGGTTAGGGTTAGGGCTAGAGTTTAGGGTTAGGGTTAGGGTTAAGGATTAGGGTGTAGGGGTTAGGGTTAGGGTTAGGGTTTAGGGTCAGGGTTTAGGGTGTAGGGTTTTGGGGGTTAGGGTTTAGGGTTAGGGTTAGGGTTTAGGGTTAGGGTTTAGAGTTTAGGGCTAGGGTTTAGGGTTTAGGGTCAGGGTTGGGGTTGAGGTTAGGGTTTAGGGTTAGGGTTAGGGTTTAGGGTTTAGGGTGAGGGGTAGGGTTGGGGTTAGGGTGTAGGGATAGGGTTGAGGGTTAGGGTTAAGGGTTCAGGTTTAGAGCTTAGGTTAGGGCTAGGCTTAGTGTTAGGGTTTGGGGTCAGGGTTAGGTCTACGGTTAGGGTTTAGGCTTCGGGTTAGGGATTAAGGATTAGGGTTCAGGGTTTGGGTTAGAGGTTAGGGGTTCGGGGGGGTCGGGGCGGGAGTGGTAGGGATGGGGTTCCGGAGCCGGGGCGCGAGCCGGGGAAAGGGGGGGGGGGGGGTTCGCCGACGACGGTTCGGAGAGGGAAGGGGGGGGGGGGGTTCGCCGACGACGGCCTCGGGCAAGGGGGGGGGGGGGGGGGGGGTTCGCCGACGACGGCTCGAGCAGGGGGGGGGGGGGGGGGGGGTTCGCCGACCACGGCTCGGGCAAGGGTGGGGTGGGGGGGGGGGGCGAACCCCCCCCCCCTCTTTGGGTGATCCAGCGGCGCGCCCTCCATATATATATATATATATATATAGCATAGTAGCTACTCTATGCTATGGTCACAATAATTGCGTGGATATGTTGGAGCTTTGTGGAGGTGAGGGTGGTATTTCAGAGCTTGCCTTCTCAAGGGGTCTTTCCTCAGGAGGCAACCTAGACAAGACCGCATGCGTCGACCTGGGAGATCCCTCGGTGCAGCGAGCTGTAGATCATTACTTCGCAGTATGCCACGTACGAGTGGCCACGCTACAGCCCAGTTGCCGCACCACAGGACCACCACCCTACTACAACTACAAAGTCAACCATAGCACTTGGGAGCAGCATCATAAAGAAGATTTGCTAACATAACTTACTGTGGCAAAATAGCTGTTACTCAAAATGATGCGCGGAGGTGGTTTATACGCGAACAACCCACAGGAACATGGGTGGGCGATATTTCCCCTTGGAAAGAACTTGCCAACCGACCGCATATCACAGCCGTGCACATCGAACAATGTGCGACGGGACTTAAAGATACGGCCGGTGACTATATCAAGAAGCCGACAAATATCACCAGCAACGACGAGACGATTCTTAAACCCTTTGAGCGATTCAAATGCAACGGTCAGCATGTGCACGCACAACCGCGCAACAGGGAGCTTTCACTGGCACAAAAATATACTCGACGACTGCAGTCTGCCTTTGTGGAAGCCCTCTATTTGGCGAAAGCCATCGACACCACGCGCGGAGACGCGCCTACACGCACGGCGCATGCTTACCCTGCGGACCTCCCTGATCAAGCCCAACCAGGAGAAGGTATGAGACGCATCGGCGATCGTATCATCCCAAAAGTGGCTACATGCCCAGCATGCATCGACAATGTCCGAAAGCACAGCCCCAGCCACAACAGAGATCCTACACAATGTAAGAATCATGACTCTATCTCTGTATACTGGCCATGTCCTGCCTGCCAAAGGGACCTTAAGAGAAGCAAGGGTGTGAAGAACCACCTCAACACTGAGCCCGGCAAGCGCCGTTTTGCCGAGCCGTTCAAACTCCCAGATGATCATGATCCCGAGGGCAACAATGTGCCAGCTTGGTGGAAGCCCTTACCCAAGCCTGGGGAGGGCCAAGCTTCGGCATCGGGCGGCCGTCAGGGCGCTCACGCCAGGCCACCGCGACCACGAGCCTTTGGGAACACCGATCCTACATCTGGCGCCAGCAGTTACGACATACTGCGAGACGCGCCCGAGCGTGGAAACACGCCCTCCGCGTCTTCAGGCGAGCCGCCACAAGTAGCGGCCCGCCGTGGCCGCCTACAAGGCGTACCACCACCACCAGATGCAGTTGACGAAGGAGACCGACTGCGGAGAGCCACGAGGAACCCTCTTGCCTCAACCGGCTCGGGGGCTCCACGACTGCCCGACTGGACGAGATTTGACATCCAACACAGTCTGCAAAACCTCCGTAGCCACGAACCTCACGTAGTCAAAAAGGAACTCCGTAAACTGCACCTACGGTGGCATCGCGCGAAGGAACCCAAGATGAGGCTGATCCTAGACAAAGTGGGACTGGACAACGTTCGATTAAATATGATCAAAGAAATCTGTGACACATGTCGGGCATGTAGAGCATGGGAACGTCCAGGTAATTCTACGTTACCTTCCGTAAGCCTTCCTGGAAATTGGCTTGACGAAGGCGAAGTAGATCTCATGTTTTGCAAGAAACGAACCATATGTCACATTATGGACCGATGTATTCGCCTGGCAGCAGGCCAAGAGATGTCTGATAGAGAACGTGACACTATACTCGACGCCTACAACTACTGCTGGATTGCCTATCATGGACCCTTCAAAGTCTTGTGTTCAGATGGAGAAGGCGCCCTCAACAATGACACTGCCAAGGCCATGATGGCGAACAAGGGTACGACACTTCGTATCCGAGCGCCTGGCCAACACGCGACCTCGATCGAGTCACGCAACGGCATTCTTAGGGGTACTCTCCATATGATTGAGGAAGAGCTGAACAGACACAACATCCCCGTTGTATTTACTAGAGTATTGGCTGAAGGCATCTTCGTCACCAACGCTTTCACGTTTTACAACGGAGTATCGCCATACCAAGCACACACTGGGCGACAGCCCTCTTTTCTTCCTGACCTCGACACCCTTGACTTCCCTAAGGGACCCGAGACGTCAGGCAACGAACGAGAACGCCGGTTGAGGGAAGTTAGCCTGGAAGCAATAACTCAAGCCACGGCGGTAGCTAAGACAAATCGCGCTCTCAAGGCTAAGACGGCCCCAGATGGTGCTCGCCATTACTCGGCAGGGGACTTGGTCGACTATCACCGACCCACAGCCACTCTGGACGACCATGGAGGCTGGAATGGCCCGTTTCCTGTGATCCGTAACGTGCCTGAACGAGGACACGTCGTCGTCAAGGCAGGATCACGTGAGGTAATTGTAATGTACCCTGATGCTCGCCACACGCTATACATTGAATGCCTCCTTACCAGGGAACTTGGCATGGACAACATGGCCATGCAAACCGCCCTTACATATGCGGCACACCCTGGTGCAGGGAAACCTGCCAAAGTCTTTGATTATATTCCAGATTACAAGGGGAACCTCAATCTTTCGGACGACAGCAAGTTCCACCCGCGCGTACATCTTGCACTACAATATCTCGTGCGAAATTATTTCCGAGTTGAACGTGTAGTAGCCGTGAGATTGGCCAAGAGCGCGTCTAATCTACCTGCAGTAAAGTACGCCACCGGGTCTACACTGATCCACTACGACAACGATGTCAACCCAGCCTTCCACTATTATGAGTGTGTGGGCACCGGCCTGAACATCTTTCAAATCACTGGTAGCACTCACTCCAGACTCATCCAGTGCCTGACGTCACATGTTCCTTCCATAGGATTTCATGACGACCTTGCCAAGTATCAGCACTTGGGCACAACGTCTGGGGAACACGACCAGCCTGGAGACAGGCCTCCACCAGACACCCCAGGTGCTTCATCACCAAGTGAAGGTCACCTGTCTACAATCTACGAAGAAAGCGAGGAACATGACATCGAGGCTATGATGATGGAGGAGCGGTACGATGAGTTACGTATGGACCTTCATCCCACAACGGTTACCGACGATCATCTCTACTGCGTCCCAACAACTATGCTGCCCGACCAATGTGTTCTGGTCTCAGCATCCGTGGACGAGGACGATATCGTAGTGTCGGAAATACTCGGAGACGAGCCTGAACCACAAAAACCTTGTCTTATCTCTTTATGCTCGACTACACCTGACGAGGGCTATTCTCTTGACAGTGATGAACATGGTCCTTATGTTGAGTTATGTTTCGCACCAGAAATGTCAAAGGTAGTGTTGGATCAGACCCAACTTGCACAGCTTGAAACTGACATGGTCGCAACGATGAGAGTACATGTAGCATCGGCTGCTAAACGTTCTGTGGTAGTCAAGGAAGACGACCGACTCACCAAAGCCGATATAGCAGCACACCATGAAGAGGTTAGTGAAGCTTTGTACACCGAACTCAAGATCTGGCTTGATAACCGGTGCTTTGAGATGTATGACCTATCTAAGGCTTCCAACATCATGACATCCAGATATGTATACAAGTGGAAGTTTGTGAAGGTAGGCACCGAGAACGTTAAAACCACCCGTCTCAGACTTGCCCTTCGCAGATTCATGGACACGGAGGCGTTCGATGTAGAAACTTTCTCAGGAACTGCTCGAAGACAGTCCCAGAGGCTCCTGGCAAGTGAGGCGGCATGCCATCCAGAATGGATCTCAGCATCTATGGATATCGACCGCGTTCCTCAAAGGTCTGACCTATGAGGAACTTGCTCATGCCACCGGCGAGGAAACTCGCATGGTTTGCTTCACTCTTCCACCAGGAAGCGCCCAGGTGCTTCGTACACTACCAGTCTTCTCTTCTTATGATGAAAGCCGACACTGCCTCAGGTGCCTCGAGCCAGGGACGGGTGCAAAGGACGCCCCAAGAGCGTTCCCCCTCAAGCTTCGTACGACCACGCGAGCTATCGGCCTCGCACCGACAAGTTACGATCCTGAGTTTGAACTCAGTCAAGATCTGTCAACGGCAAAACATGTCGATAATATCAACATGACAGGCCTAGAGAAAAACGTAGATGACTATGTACAGCGTGTCGAAAAGGTGTTTGGTAAATGCAAGCTCAACAAACATTGTTATACGAACTGCGCCGTTCGCTACACTAAGAATGAACAAGGGGATGTGATCATGGATCAGGACGAGTACACTAAACAACTACGTCCTATCACACACCCCGAACTTACGGGAGCGGCGGCTGACGCCAAAGCTACCAAACTCATCACCGACATGTTCGTTAGCCTGCGAGGAGCTCTCGCCTACGCCCTTCTTACTCAAGTCTGGCTCATGGTGCACGTGGTCTCTCTCCAGAAGATCCAAGAGCCCACCAACTTACAAGTCAGACAACTGAATGCTGTGACGCGAAAGCTGATCAGCTGCCCGAAACGCATCACCTCCCCTCGGATGAAACCGACGAACGAAGTAGACATACACAGTGATTCGGGGTATCGGAAGCTCACCGGGGAGGAAGACGATGAGACCAAGGGCTACGGCATCCGTGGGGCCAACGTATTACGGCGAGGAAACTCGCCTCAAGGCAAATCCGTTATCCACCTTTGCGACGGACTATGCAAATCACACCGACTGCAGGTGGGGTCCATTTATGCCGCTGAGGCACTTGAAGCTGCACGCAACCTTGATGAATGTTATCCCACGCTCATCACTCTCCACGAGCTCAAGGCAGGGGCACTTACTCCACGACAACTACGAGATATGCGTGAAGTTGGAGTCCTAGCTATTAAAGTATCCCTTACTATAGACGCTGGGTGTGTATACAAATCGCTATCCAGCAAAGATCTTAAGATACCGACGGAACTGACTTTGCTGGGACATATCAGTTGGAGACGTGAGCTCATGGATATAGGTATAGTGCATAACGTACAGTGGTGTGATACTAGAGACATGACCGCAGGTGGGCATACAAAGGGGAGTATCGATCGGGAGCTGCTTTTGGAGGTGATGTCAGGCACCCAGTCATTTAAGTATGACGTGAAGCAGTTTGTTCCCTTTCGGGGTCCTGAGGACAGAAATAAGCCTAAGTCAAGTCAGTTTTAGTCTGTCCTTGTTGCCCCCGCGGTCCAGTCTGCCAGCACGGGCGCCTAATGCAGAGGCGCCCTCCTAGTTGCTCGGAAACGAGCCTTACTTTTCACGCTTGGCAGCGAGCCTGTTCAGACTGATTCAGGCTCTTTGCTTTAATGCCCTTTTGCTCGGGGAGGTATAGCCTGTTTGGCCTACCTCTCGCCGGGCCGATAGCCCTTTGACGTCCAAGGGGCTATCTTGCGTATGCGTGCAAATGCTTTGCGAGGAAACTCGCCTTACAGTCTGGGGTCAGGCCAGACTGCACGTACTGTTTGTCTTGCAAACAGTCGTGCGCGCGGCCTTTGTGGAGCCTAACGGCTGCGCGGCTATACTCACCGTCTCCTCCCCTCCCGACTTTAAGGGTAGCTTTTTGGGAGATGTTATAGAGGATCGGGAGTCTAGCTCGCGCGCCGTTGCCTTTGGCTCAAGGCACGCGCGCCCTATTTGCCCGGACACTGCGTGTGTTCGCTATGTGCTGGAAAGATCATTACATCGATCTTATCCTATCTTATCCGTCCACTCCCCATATTGAACTAACCCAGCATGGCATTGGACGCTATCTGCCATCCGCTTCCTATGGAATCGGATGCTATTTGACTTACCATAGTCATTTCAGACTCCGCTGTCGCTTGCTTGCTCTCCTTCTGCTTCGTCCTTGCCCCCATCCTTCGTTCGTGCTCGTCCTTTCTGTCGCCTCTCTCGCCTCGTCGTTCCTCTCGCGTCCGTCGCGCTTGCCTGCTGGGGAGTGGGCTCGAATTCGGGAGGGCTCGGGCGCTCCAGGGGCCTGCCTGGGGCCTTCCGTCCTGGAGGTTCGGCCCCTGCGGAGCCCGAGAGGTATCGCGTCTCCCGCTCGCACGGATTTCACTGTTTGCGATGGGTCTCGCACTCGTTCGAATTCTGGGCTGCACGGGTCGCTTTACCCTGACCTCGATCGATGTTCGCTCGAACGACTGTCATGGGTGCTATGTTGTAATCCCGGCATTTGCAGCATAGGCATGTCAGATAATGATAGTATGGTTGTAGTATTATGAGTAGTGTTTTTAATATTATTACCATTCGTTTTTTGTCTCATTATTATTGTTAGTATTATTATTGTTATTATTATTATTAGTATTAGTATTATTAGTATTATTATTAACATTATTATGAGTATTGTCATTCGTATTATTCATATTATTATCATTTTTAATACGTTATAATGTTATTATTCGTATTCTTATTATTACTATTATTATTCTTTTTGATCGCTATTATCCGTATTATTATTCGTATTATTATCATTAACATTCGTGTTTTTTATAAATAATATTACTATGTTGTTTATGATTACTCATCCTCCTCCTCCTCCTCCCCCCCCTCCTCCTCGTCCTCCTCCTCCTCCTCCTCCTCCTCTTCCTCCTCCTCCTTTTCCTCCTCCTCCTCCTCCTCCTCCTCCTCCTCCTCCTCCTCCTCCTCCTCCTCCTCCTCCTCCTCCTCCTCCTCCTCCTCCTCCTCCTCCTCCTCCTCCTCCTCCTCCTCCTCTCCTCCTCCTCCTCCTCCTCCTCCTCCTCCTCCTCCTCCTCCTCCTCCTCCTCCTCCTCCTCCCCCTTCTCCTTCTCCTTCTCCCCTTCCTCCCTCCTCCTCATTATCATCGTCATCCCTCTTCGCATTTCGGCGCGCCCTTCATATCTTTCATGGCCCAATATGGAGCACCAGCAAAGCCCCCAGTGGCAGCGTCCGCATGGTTGCCCGCCCGATTTCAGCGCACCCGTCACACGTTTCGTGACCCTGTAGGGAGTTCCGCCGGAGGCCCCAGAGGCAGCATCCGCATGGTGACCCGCCCATTTTTGGCGCACCCTTCAAATGTTTCATGGCCCCATAGGAAGCTCCGCAAGATGCCCAAGTGACAGCTTTCGCATGGTCACCCGCTCAACTCAGGCGTACCCCTCACACGTTTTGTAGCCCCACAGGGAACTCCGCCAAAACGTCCTAGTGGCAGCGTCTGCATGGTTACCCGCCCCATGTCGGCGCACCCCCCACACGTTTCGTTGCCCAAGAGGGAGCTCCGCCGAAGGTTCCAGTGGCAGCGTCCGCCTGGTTGCCCGTTTCATTTTTGGCGTGCCTTTCACGCGTTTTGTGGCCCCCTGGGGGGCTCCGCCGATGGCTCCAATGGCAGCGTCCGCATGGTTACCTGCCCGAGTCCTGCGGATCATGTGCGGACGCACAGGGAGCTCCACCGAAGGCCTTGGTGGATGCGTTCGCATGCCGGCCCGCTCCACTCCGGCAGACCCTTCACACTTGGGAGCTCCACCGGAGGGCTCCAATGGTTGCGTCCGCTTGTGACCCAGGCCCATGCCGGCAGACTCCTCACTCGCTTCGTGGCCCAGTAGGGAGCTCCACCGAATGCCGCGATGGCTGCGTCTGCATGCGGTCCCGCCCCATTCCGGCTGACCCCTCGCACGTTTCGTGGACCTATGGGGAGCTTCTCCGAAGGGCCCAATGGATGTGTCTGCATGCGCTCCAATTTTACAGACCCGTCACGCTTCGCTCCCAAAAGGGAGCTCCACCGAATGCCGCGACGTCTGCGTCTACATGCGGCCCCAACCCATTTCGGCAGGCCACTCGCACGTTTCGTGGACTCAGGGAGCTCCGCCGAAGGCCCCACTTGCTTGTCCGCAGGCGTGGGGCGGTCCTGGTTATAGCCGCCACCAGTGTACAATGATTTGGCGTTTCTCAAGGTAGTTGGTTTCTGCAAGTTTCTCGTTAACAAGAGTGGTTCTTGATTTCTGCCCCCTTGTCAGGCGCGCGCTATTGGGGCTGGTCGCCATGATTCCTGCACCTGCCTTGTGAGCCACGAGGCTGGCGGTGGACGGGCGCTGCTGTCCGCTCCGCCCCCCCCGTTGCAGCGAAGTCGTGCGGCAGAGCCAGGCGAAGACGGAACCGCACGCTCAGCCCCAAGAAGCATTGTTGTCGGTTTTTGTTCACGATCTTTTGCCCTTGATCTTTCGTTCACGCTGGCTAGCCGCTGCTCGTTCTCGCACGCGCTGGTGCTGGCGCGGTTGCGACATCAGCGGGTGCCAGCTAATTACCAATCCCTTGCCGTTCCTGCGCGCGGCGGCGAGGGCGTTGGGCGCGGGCGTTGTTGTTGGTGAGCGCGGGCCCCGACCGCTGAGCTGCGACGCAGCCTGCTCCCTGTGCTATCTTCCAGCGGGCAAAGATTGGTATGAAGTAAACTTTCCGCCGTCGTGGACGCCTGTCCCTGGATAGACAGTTTGTACCCCTGCGGCGCCACCGCGAGGGTATACACTTTCCAGCCGTTCTGGGACAGGCGTCCCCGACAGCGAAAAAGCTTATTCTATACCGTTCTTCCTTTGTTAATTCCTTCACGCGCAAATCTCTTGTTTTGTGAAGTACTGGCGGGCGGCAGGTGCTGCCGAGGACCTGGCAGCTCCCGGAGCAGCGCCGGACCCTTTGCAGGTGTTCGCCGCCATTTCTCCTGCCAGAGGACAGCAGCGCAGGCAGGGCAGGCGCTGTTAGTGACAAAAACAGTGGTCGGCGTGGGTTACGAGCTCGATACATCCCCACAGGGTGCCTTACGAAGAGCGGAGCACCCTGCGCCCTGCCACGCCCGCATCCCTCCGGGGGCGCGCGGCTAGCGTCGGACTTGTGCCGCCGATGCGGAGGCCCCCCCCGAAAAAAAGATACGTGCGACGTCGGACAACCACCCCAAAAAAAGAGAGCAGCCGCTTTTGCAGCGCGCGTCGGGTGCAGCACAACGCCCATGCCTGCCAGGGTTCTCTCTTCGCCAACGCCCCCTTCACACCAGGGCTGCGCATTGACGGGTGAGGTGGGGGAGCGGCGGCGGAGGAAACGAAACGCATTAAAGTTAAAACAAAGACGACAAACCAGAAAATTAACAAACAGACAGAGACAGACAGACAGAGCCGGACGGAGACAGAGGCAGGCAAGCAGACACAGACAGACAGACAGACAGACAGACAGACAGACAGACAGACAGACAGACAAACACATACACACATGTCTTCCTCCCCCACGGGGCTTACCGCCTTTCTCGGCTAGTCAGCACGCCGCGCCCGCGTTGCGCCCACGGTGGCGCCTGCGCGTGCACCGCGCCTGCGGAGCACAGGGAGACGGCCTCGCGCCTGGTGTTCCTCTCGCACTGCCCCGCTGTCGAGTTGCCAGCCGAGCGTCTCGACGTCTGGGGGCGGCGCCGGCGGCCAGAACAGCGACAATTCCTCGAGCACCCAGACCGCCAGCGGGCCCATGTAGAAACACAGGGTGCTCTTGAATACGTTGGTCTTCGCGGTTGTGCCCGACCCCGCCCTGCTCGACCACCCCGCGTGGGTTTGAGCGCCAGAGGAAACAACAACAGCAACAACAACAACAACAACAACAACAACAACAACAATCACTTTACCCGAACGCTCAGTGTTCTCACCAGTGCCAGGGTTTTCATGCGACGCCAGCCAATACCCCCACTTTGTGGGGGGGCAGTGCAAGCTCTACCAAATATCCACACGACTCTTCGCCACCACCCACACCCAGCTTCCCGCCCTATGACGTTCGGACACTTCACTTCGTGGCCTGCGGACGACCGTGGCTACTACACTGGCGTGGAGTACACACCCACAGAAGTTGTTAGGACAGCGCGCGCGGGTAGAAATTTTGAAAAGTCGTGCAGGTGTTTTTCGAGGACCTACGGTGCGATTCGTGTGATTTTATGATGCGCGGTGCTAAAATTCTTAAGAAGCCCAATGGTTTTTGGAGATTTCGGCGTGCGCGCGCGAAGAAAAAACGAATGTGTCCCGCATGGTATTATTTGACAGGGATGATGGCCCTGGCAGGTGCGCAACCGTTGTCGCAGAAGTTCGAAAAAGTTGCTCGCAAAAGCCCGTTTGACAGAAATGTTTAAAAAGTGTTGGGTTTCCTACGAATCCGCAAGAGCGCGCGGGATGAGATTTTGACAATTTTTTGTTGAAAAACCATTGGTTTTTTGATGTTTTTATGTTAAAATCGCTGCGAACACTAAGCTTTTGGAAGGATTTCGTCTTGCGCGCGCGAATGTCCACTTTACCTTATTTTTTGCAAGGGATTCTTGAAATTTGATTATATTAGAACAAGAAATGTCATTTTATAGTGTTTTTTGCAAGGGAAAGCGGGGGGGAACAAAACAACCGGATCTTGATCACATCGAATTACCTGAGGCTTCCTCACGAAAATGATGAAAATGTAGCTGCGGCCTAGGCGGCGCAGGGGGGCCGTGCACCAGGGGTCCCAACAATAATTATTCTTTAGAATTAATAATGTTCAACAACAACAATTTTAAGACTGTTCGCCCTTATCTGCTCGAGTGTCCAATAACCCTATGTTCCCAACCCTCGTTACCCGCCCTCTTCGTCTTCGATCGAACCTCTTTGGGGGGGTTTTCTTCCCTGCAGACCAGGCCCCGGCAAGCGGCGGGGCGGCCGCAGACCGTCAGCTTGGCCAGCGGCAGCGCTGATCGGCGGGGCGGTCGCGGACCGCCGACCCGACCCCAAAAGGGACGGACAGGGGACCGACCACGACGACGACCACGACGACGACGACGACGACGACGACGACGACGACGACGACGACGACGACGACGACGACGACGACGACGGCGACGGCGACGGCGACGGCGACGGCGACGGCGACGGCGACGGCGACGGCGACGGCGACGGCGACGAGCGAAAGCGAGACCGAAAAAGAATGACAGCAGGGCCACAAGGACACGAAGTGGGCCACGAAGGGCGACAGCGGGGACACGAAGGGAATGCGTATGGGGCCACGATAAGCGCGAAAGAGTGGGGGCCACGAAGGGCTGATAATGCGGGGCCACAGAAGGCAACGATGGGGCCACTGAGGGTAGCAACTGGGCCACGCAGGACAGATGCATATGGGGCCATGACGGGCGCGAACGAGCGGGGGCCACGAAAGGCAGACATATATGGGGCCACGAAGGGCAGCAAGGAAGCCACGAAGAGATGCAACGGGGCCACGAAGGGCTGCGACGGGGCCAGAAAGGGCAGCGAGGAGGCCACGAAACAAAGCAAGGGGGCCACGAAGGACTGCAACGGGGCCACGCAACAAAGCGAGGGGGCCACGAGGGGCTGCAACGGGGCCACGAAACAAAACGAGGGGGCCACAAAGCGTCCTAAGCGTGAGCGCGACTCCTTGGCACCTGGGTGTCAGGCGCCCGGCGCTTGAGCAAATGGCAAGAATTTCCAACGCAAGGGCGCTACTCCAACGGCCGCAGACCGTCGGCCTGGCCAGCGGCAGCGCTGATCGGCGGGGCGGCCGCGGACCGTCGACCCGACCCCAAGAGGGACCGACGACGACGACGACGACGACGACGACGATGACAACGACGTCGACGACGACGACGACGACGACGACGACGACGACGACGAGCGAAAGCGAGGCCGAAAGAGAACGACAGCAGAGCCACCACAAGGACACGAAGTAGGCCACAAAGGGCAACAGCGGGGACACAAAGGGAATGCGTATGGGGCCACGATAAGCGCGAAAGAGTGGGGGCCACGAGGGGCTGATAATGCGGAGCCACAGAAGGCAACGATTGGGCCACTGAGGGCAGCAACTGGGCCGCGTAGGACAAATGCATATGGGGCCACCACGGGCGCGAACGAGCGGGGGCCACGAAGGGCATACATATATGGTGCCACGAAGGGAAGCAACGGGGCCACGAAGGGCTGCGACGTAACCAAGAAGGCAGCGAGGGGGCCACGACACAAAGCGAGGGGCCACGAAGGGCAGCGAAGAGGCCACGAGGGGCTGCAACGGGACCACGAAGGGCAACGAGGGGGCCACGTAGGGCTGCAACGGGGCCACGCCACAAAACGAGTGGGCCACGAAGGGTGTGCAACGCGGCCACGAAGGGCAGCGAAATCCTAATTCCGATGTCATCTGTGAGGGAGTCCTAGATGTGAGCGCGACTCCTGGGTGCCTGGGTGTCGGGGGCGCGGCGCTTGAGTAAAGTACAAGAAATTCCATCGCAAGACCGCTATTCTTCAGTAAATTGCAACCAAGTCTCCAGCGAGAGCGCGACTCCAGAGTGGGGAAATCCCAAGCGAGAGCGCGAGCCGTGAAGAAAACGCGAGGAAGTCTCGGGCGGGAGCGGGGGGCCTGGCGAAATGATGAGGAAGTCTCAGGAGGGAGCTGTTGTAAACCGCGGGCCAACGACACAGTTTGGCCATCAAGACCTTCCCGAATAAAAAACAAGGTGTGAGCCCCGGGAGAGGCACTTCAACCAAAAAATGTGCACCGGACGGGGGATATCAACAATAATACATATTGTTCAAAATTGAGAGTGAAACAACAACAACAACAACAACAACAACAACAACAACAACAATCATTTTACCCGAACGCTCAGTGTTCTCACCAGTGCCAGGGTTTTCATGCGACGCGAGACAATACCCCCACTTCGTGGGGGGGCAGTTCAAGCTCTACCAAATATCCAAACGACTCTTCGCGACCACCCAAACCCAGCTTCCCGCCCTATGACGTTGGGACACTTCACTTCGTGGCGTGCGGACGACCGTGGCTACTACACTGGCGTGGGGTACACACCCACAGAACTTGGTCACTTATTCGGGGCGCGCGTGTGCCCAGCATCCTGCAATTGTGACATACAATACATGACACAGACAGACAGAGAGAGAGACAGAGAGCAGACAGAGAGAGAGACAGAGAGAGCGGAGTTGGTCACATTTTTGGGGCAAGTTCCTGAGATCGTCGTGTTTTTTGTTGGTCTTGCGCGCGCGAATGTCCACTTTACTTTTTTTTTTTTGCAAGGGAGTATTGAAATTTGATTATGTTAGAACAAGAAAAAGTAGCTCGCGCGAGCTCATGTAACATAAATGTTGAAAAACCAGAGTCGGACAGCGCGCGCGGAATGAAATTTGGACATTTTTTTTTGAAAAACCAGTGAGTTTTTTGAAAAACCATTGGGTTTTTGTTTTTATGTTGAAATCGTTACGAAACCTACGGTTCTGGAAGGATTTCGTCTTGCGCGCGCGAATGTCCACTTTACCTTATTTTTTGCAAGGGATTATTGAAATTTGATTATGTTAGAACAAGAAAAAGTAGCTCGCGCGAGCTCATGTAACATAAATGTTGAAAAACCATTGGTTTTGTGGGATTCGGACAGCGCGCGCGGAAGGACATTTTGACAATTTTTCTTAAAAAACCATTGGGTTTTTGATGTTTTTATGTTAAAATCGCTACGAAACCTAAGGTTTTGGAAGGATTTCGTCTTGCGCGCACGAATGTCCACTTTACCTTATTTTTTGCAAGGGATTCTTGCAATTTGATCAAGTAAGAACAAGAATTTTCATTTTATAGTGTTTTTTGCAAGGGAAAACGGATTACAACAAAACAACCGGATCCGGACACAATCCACTTTTCTGAAGCTTTCGCGAAAAAATGATGAAAATGTAGCTGCGGCCTAGGCGCGGCGCAGAGGTCGCGCACCAGGGGTCCCAACAATAATAATTCTTTAGAAGGAATAATGTTCAACAACAACAACAACAACAACAACAACAACAACAACAACAACAACAACAACAACAACAATTACTAGCACGTGGGGACACTCCGTTCTCACCAGTGCCAGGGTTTTCATAGGAGGCGGGCAATACCCCCACTTTGTGGGGGGGCCGGTTCAAGCTCTACCAAATTTCCAAACGACTCTTCGCCACCACCCACACCCAGCTTCCCGCCCTATGACGTTCGGACACTTCACTTCGTGGCATGCGGACGACCGTGGCTACTATTCAGGGCCCCGCGGCCGACGACGACGGCGTGCGCGCGCGAAGAAAAAACGAATGTGTCCCGCATGGTATTATTTGACAGGGATGATGGCCCTGGCAGGTGCGCAACCGTTGTCGCAGAAGTTCGAAAAAGTTGCTCGCAAAAGCCCGTTTGACAGAAATGTTTAAAAAGTGTTGGGTTTCCTACGAATCCGCAAGAGCGCGCGGGATGAGATTTTGACATTTTTTTGTTGAAAAACCATTGGTTTTTTGATGTTTTTATGTTAAAATCGTTGCGAACACTAAGGTTTTGGAAGGATTTCGTCTTGCGCGCGCGAATGTCCACTTTACCTTATTTTTTGCAAGGGATTCTTGAAATTTGATTATATTAGAACAAGAAATGTCATTTTATATTGTTTTTTGCAAGGGAAAGCGGATTACAACAAAACAACCGGATCTGGATCACATCGTTTTACCTGAGGCTTCCTCACGAAAATGATGAAAATGTAGCTGCGGCCTAGGCGGCGCAGGGGGGGCGTGCACCAGGGGGCCCAACAATAATTATTCTTTAGAATAAATAATGTTCAGACCAGTGCCAGGGTTTTCATGCGACAGACAATACCCCCACTTCGTGGGGGGGCACAACCAAATATCCAAACGACTCTTCGCGACCACCCAAACCCAGCTTCCCGCCCTATGACGTTGGGACACTTCACTTCGTGGCGTGCGGACGACCGTGGCTACTACACTGGCGTGGGGTAGCACACCCACAGAACTTGGTCACTTATTCGGGGCGCGCGTGTGCCCAGCATCCTGCAATTGAGACAATACATGACACAGACAGACAGAGAGAGAGACAGAGAGCAGACAGAGAGAGAGACAGAGAGAGCGGAGTTGGTCACATTTTTGGGGCAAGTTCCTGAGATCGTCGTGTTTTTTGTTGGTCTTGCGCGCGCGAATGTCCACTTTACTTTTTTTTTTGCAAGGGAGTATTGAAATTTGATTATGTTAGAACAAGAAAAAGTAGCTCGCGCGAGCTCATGTAACATAAATGTTGAAAAACCATTGGTTTTGTGGGAGTCGGACAGCGCGCGCGGGATGAAATTTGGACATTTTTTTTTGAAAAACCATTGGGTTTTTGATGTTTTTATGTTGAAATCGTTACGAAACCTAAGGTTCTGGAAGGATTTCGTCTTGCGCGCGCGAATGTCCACTTTACCTTATTTTTTGCAAGGGATTATTGAAATTTGATTATGTTAGAACAAGAAAAAGTAGCTCGCGCGAGCTCATGTAACATAAATGTTGAAAAACCATTGGTTTTGTGGGATTCGGACAGCGCGCGCGGAAGGACATTTTGACAATTTTTTCTTAAAAAACCATTGGGTTTTTGATGTTTTTATGTTAAAATCGTTACGAAACCTAAGGTTTTGGAAGGATTTCGTCTTGCGCGCACGAATGTCCACTTTACCTTGTTTTTTGCAAGGGATTCTTGCAATTTGATCAAGTAAGAACAAGAATTTTCATTTTATAGTGTTTTTTTGCAAGGGAAAACGGATTACAACAAAACAACCGGATCCGGTGACAATCCACTTTTCTGAAGCTTTCGCTCGAAAATGAAGGAAATGAGGCTGCGGCCTAGGTTTTGGAGGGGGGTCGCGCACCAGGGGTCTCAACAATAATATTTCTTTAGAAGTAATAATATTCAACAACAACAACAACAACAACAACAACAACAACAACAACAACAACAATCACTTTACCCGAACGCTCAGTGTTCTCACCAGTGCCAGGGTTTTCATGCGACGCCAGCCAATACCCCCACTTTGTGGGGGGGCAGTGCAAGCTCTACCAATATCCACACGACTCTTCGCCACCACCCACACCCAGCTTCCCGCCCTATGACGTTCGGACACTTCACTTCGTGGCCTGCGGACGACCGTGGCTACTACACTGGCGTGGAATACACACCCACAGAAGTTGTTAAGCCTACGTTCGTACACCCACAGAAGTTGCTAAGCCTTGTTAACCCACAGAAGTTGTTAAGCCTTCCACAAAACATCTGTTGCATATGATGCATATGGTACATGATACACATGATACACATGATACGTACTCACAAGATAGTTGATCACATCTTTAGGGCAAATTCCTGAGGGATGTGGGAATACACAAAAGAGAGAGGATATGGTTGTCCCGATGGTTGTCTCGATGGTTGTCCCGATGGTTGTCCTGATGGTTGTGGTTGTCCCGATCGTTGTCCCGATGATTGTCCCGATGGTTGTCCTGATGGTTGTGCTTGTCCCGATCGTTGTCCCGATGACTGTCCCGATGATTGTCCCGCATGGTATTATTTGGCAGGGATGATGGCCCTGGCAGGTGCGCAACCGTTGTCGCAGAAGTTCGAAAAAGTTGCTCGCAAAAGCCCGTTTGACAGAAATGTTTAAAAAGTGTTGGTTTTCCTACGAATCCGCAAGAGCGCGCGGGATGAGATTTTGACCTTTTTTTGTTGAAAAACCATTGGTTTTTTTGATGTTTTTATGTTAAAATCGCTCCGAACACTAAGCTTTTGGAAGGATTTCGTCTTGCGCGCGCGAATGTCCACTTTACCTTATTTTTGCAAGGGATTCTTGAAATTTGATTATATTAGAACAAGAAATGTCATTTTATAGTGTTTTTTGCAAGGGAAAACGGATTACAACAAAACAACCGGATCTGGACCCCATCCACTTTTTCTGAAGCTTTCGCGAAAAAATGATGAAAATGTAGCTGCGGCATAGGCGCGGCGGGGGGGCCGTGCACCAGGGGCCCCAACAATAATTATTCTTTAGAATTAATAATGTTCAACAACAACAACAACAACAA